>NJDD01004547.1:65710-97885 GCA_002245505.1 Calephelis nemesis | reverse complement strand
TATGATTCCTGCCGCCATGACATCAATGCTTGTCCTTGACGTGTTCCCGTTTGGAGGGTATGGTAGCCGGTGAACTCACTTTTGCTCGAGGCCTAACATCCCGGTCTCAGGTTGGCAACGCACCATTACCACGTTTGATGTCTCTAGGCGGCGTGAATTTCTTACCATCAGGAAATCCGTCTGCTTGTTTGTCTCCTAATATCATTAAAAAAAAGAATAGAGCATCTGCTTTCCTGCCACGTATCTCGTAAGAGCCGGTTAAATGGGGCATGAACAATAAAGCCAACTGGTGATTAAATCCAATGCATTAACATTGTCTGATAGGGATCTCGCACTTTTCCTATACACACATACATACATATCTTCACGCCAAGTCCCTTCCTGGTAAGCAGAGAGTATCGAGTGCCAGACCTCACGATTCTGACAAACCTGTCTTGCTTCCTTCACATTCATTACCCTTTTCATACAAACACTCTGGTTTCGGAGATTCTTGACAGCACCCTCGGATAATATCCGATTGATCTGATCGTGAAATGTTAGCCTTGGTCTCCCTGGGTACCTATATCCATCCACATTCGCATTGTATATCTGCTTTGTCCTATGCCTCCCATATATACAGCAGTATATGGCGCTGTGGTGTTACGTACGTTACATGTACGTGGTACAAAAGGTAGAGTAGCAGTTACACTTGCACATTAGGCCTAACACCGTGGCCACTGACAGCGATGCTCCTACAACATCTACGGTGTCTATAATCCTCGGTTCTTTTCGCATTGGGTAATATAATTAGTGACAATAATTCAGTCCCTTATTGCAAGATTTTCCTCTCAAGACACAAAAACCATTAAAATGAGCATTACCACGATACCGCGTATAAATCAATGTTATTTGTCGACAAAAACATTTCCCGGCCCACAAATATTATAGCTTACCTCGCTATATTTTAAGGGCACGTTCTGACAGCCTTAATGGTGTGAGAGTGGTAGCTAAACCCATTGAAATAAATATATAAATATCCTTGGACAAGTCACACAAATTGAATCTAGCAAGTAAGCAAATTATATGCTTGTGTTAGGGGTGTTAGTCAACGATTTTAATACATAGAAATACAAAAGATACCAGAATAAGCACCCAGGCCTGAAAAATTCAGAGATCTAAATGTTCATCACACTAATGCCTGCCCCCGTGGGGAATCGAACCCGAGCTTCGAGGTTGGTCGATGTAGTTGGGCGTGTACGCCACTCCATCAATGAGGCGGTCAATACTAAATACTAATGACTAGGTTTATTTATTTTCATTGGATGTGAATATCCCATCACTTACACAAGAAATAATGTAGCTTTTAAATAATTTAATCAGTGGATTTGAATGTTAGTTGGTAGAGCACCTGACATTGAGTTGTAGTTAGCTTATATGAAAAAAGGTATTTAAGATTATTATTAACATACTAGTGCGTGTAAATTATATGGCAGTTGATTTAGTGCCTTTTTGGTTATTCTTACATTTTATTTATTTGTTTACTTGGACAACTTATTCAAATTTACGTTAATTTTTATGGACTTTTACTGCGTTTTAATTATAGACCTCATCGTCATCAATAATTTGTAATCACCAAAATAAAACCTTTTTATTAATGACTAATGTGTTACCAACCTCCTGGTTTTTACATCTTTATCGGGCTTTAAAATGATACTACGAAAATCGTTTACTCGATTGAGATATTAGCGTCGTACGTATTTGTGAACCTCGTTATATATTAAATTTACAATGGTATTTAGATTAATATTTCTGTGCTTTAATATCTTCCATTGACACCAATTATATTACCATAAAAGTTCCTTACTTTGAGGTTAGATCTATTCGTTTATTTAGTCCAAAGACACATATTTATTCATGTGTTTACTATCTCCCCTAACCAAGTATAATTATTACATAACAAAGAAGAACATCATTAGGAAGTATGTCGGTATGAAACTCTTAAAACGAGAACACGAAGACATTATCGACTAAGCCAATTTTATCCCTCTTAGCCATTTCTAACCGCCATAATTCAGTTAGATGCGGTTCTGGCAACATTATTATCCACGCTAATTGTGTTGCCATGCTTTATGATGTAACTTAGACATACTGAATGTTATGACATTGCATTTGTTTTGTTGGCATGTTTTATAAATAAGTTTCTAACAAAAATTGGTTTTTGTTGGAAACTTTGATTTGTAAGGACTATTCGCAACAGAAGACTTGAAGTACTATTCAATATAAAATAAGCCCAAACAGGATAACAGCATGTTGGGAAATTTAGGGGGTTCCTACAACCTTATCTGAAGATCTGATCTGATTGGAAGGTTTTCCAATTTCATCTCCACACCACCTTCATGCCATGATAGTTTTGGCTTGTCATAAGTCTTACCTACAAAATTTTAGCTCAGTTGGAAACCGGAAAGTGGAGCAAATTGGGATTGCAACATGTTATTACAAACATCGGGACAGATGAAATCAAATCAAGAAAAAAGTGTCTTTCCGCCTTTACGCACAACGTCTTGAATTTACACAATTTTCTATTTTTTGCTACCCGGACCCCGGAATCGAACGCGGAATCTTTAGAAGTCAAGTCCGTCGCCCGACCGCTAGACTACAGAGGCCATCATATTAAAGCTTGTAATCAACTATTTATAATTACCTAAAAATTAGCAGAAAACAGTAACTATCGAATCTCCTTCGCCAGGGTCCACCGTACTCAATTTCACTGCTTTGATTGATCTGATCCTTTTGTCCTATAGACCCTAGGGTCTCCGTTAATTATTTGTATCAAAATTTTGAACTGAACCACTACAAAGAAAGAACTAAGATAATTAATTTTACGCTTCAAGTGACATAGATTTCTATACGTATTACCGGACTTACTTAACCTTTAGCACCTTATGATAACAGTGTGGAAAACTGCCGAAACTGGAACCGTCTTCCAACGTCAAACCAGAGTTATTCGGAATTTCACAAAATCGTACTGCATGTCTATGTCGATATATTATAGGGCTTGGGTAAAACCAATGTTATAACTGAAAACTTAATGACTATGATAATTATTATGAAAGAGTTAACGTAACAAGTACAAGTACAAGTACAAGTGGTACAGTTTTTAAATAACTTTTTTACATTACAAATTGAAGCATAGTTAAACATTAATCAACAAATAAGTCCTCTTCGTTACGTAAAACCAAACTAAAAAAACGCATCTTCACGCCCATATCCCCGAAGAAGTAGGCAGAGGTACAACCAGGGCACCCACGACTAGCCGAAGATACTAAGTCCCACAATGTGATAGGTGGCAAGCCTATCGCCAATCGGGCATATATCCTATCCGGAGCAACATTTTTTTATTAGAAATATAGAAAAACCCAATTTTCTTTTCGTTGCCCGACCCGGGATTCGAACCCGGGACCTCATGCAGTCAAGTCCAAAAACTGAACCGCTAGACCACAGAGGCGATTAGGCATACTAGTAAAAAATGTTTAAATATTGAGTTGAGTTTAAACCTATGTTTTGTGTGGTTCTTGTATAAAAGTGTACGTGAATGACACATTAACAAAACACCTTCATCATCATGTCAGATATTCGCACTGATAAAATATCCTTGAATTTTGTAATTTCTTTGCCTCTTGCCTCAGTTTCCAGCTACTCTACCTCTAAATTTAAACATGATAACAGCAACCACTGATGAAGACAGCAAAAGTGGTGTCAATCTTGGAGCGTTGTTACAAAACTACCCTTAGTTTGTCTGACTGCACTTGTGATATAAACTATCAACCTATATGACCATTTTTTATTAGTTTTCGATGGAGTCGTCACATCCCTACTCCAAAATATCATAAGGATGAAGAAACATAGAACTTACTTTGGTTTTGTTTATGTCTTGCCCTTAGCTCTGTTAAATAAGTGGTAAGAAAATCTGTGGTGTAACGCTCGCTAACCGCATTAGTAACAGTAAGATCCGAGAAAGAGAGGGATTAAAAGAAAGTGTTGGTATTAAAATGAGAAAGGGCATGCTTCGCTGGTTTGGTCATCTGAAAGAATGACAGATGAAAGATTGACAAAGCTGATATACAATGCGAATGTGGATGGATGTGGGTACCCGGGGAGACCAAGGTTGACATGCCACGATTAGAACGATTAGTCATTATCCGAGGGTGGTGTCAAGAGTCTCCGAAACCGGCGTGTTTGTATGAAAAGGGTATTGAATGTGAAGGAAGCAAGACAGGTTTGTCAGGATCATGAGGTTTGGCACTTAATACTCTCTGCCTACCACATAAGGGACTAAGCGTGAAGATATGTAGTGAGTTTGATTAGACGTAACACATTAAATTAGCTACGTTAAAATATTACAAAATAATGCACCATTAGCCACTTACCCAAATTGCGCTGTCATCACTCTTCTGATCGTCCGTACAGACACTGATGACACTTGTGGTGATCCATCACGCACGTGCTCTTCTGACACCAGGAGGATACTTTATGATGGCAACGCTCATTACCATTATTTCCCACGCGATCGTCGTAATCCGATTTGTAATCCCGTATATCTATTCTAATATTATAAAGCTGAAGAGTGTGTTTGTTTGAACGCGCTAATCTCAGGAACTACTAGTCCGATTTGAAAAATTCCAGTGTTAGAAAGCCCATTTATCGAGGAAGGCTATAGGCTATATATCGTTATTCTAAGACTAATAGCAGCAGAGCACCAACGAAAAATGTTTCAAAATCGGAAGAAGGACGTAGGCTACTCTTTATCTAAAAATTTCAACGGGTAGCGTCGGGGAGCTAAATATTAAATAAATAGACTACGCGGGCGAAGCCGCGGGAAACAGCTAGTAATATTATATAAAAACTGTCTTTTTCGGATTCAACCCGAGTTTTGTTGATCCTACTAATATTAAAAATGCAACAGTTTTGTCTGTCTGTCTATTTGTTTGTTTGTTCCATAATTTAATTTTTTTTAATCCATACGTGGAGGGTAATTTGGGTTAACACATAGGATAGCTTTTATCCCGAAAAAACATCCCTGTGGGACCATTAACCACGCTGGCAATGCCGAGGGCAACAGCTAGTAGTCCAACAAGTGAGAAAGTTTCAATGACCTCTCACTAACCAAATGGTTATTATTTAAAGAATTCGAACATAAAATTCTTTTAAAATGGTCTTTTTTATATTCTTAATCGCAAAACTGTAACAATAACCTTAAATCTTAATATTATCTGTTTCCTTAGATGTGTTTAGATGTTATATGTTTCAGCAAACATGTTTTCGCGTAAAAGCGAAATAGTTTGCTTATTCTAACAGAATCACAATATAAACAAGATAAAAAGCATGGCGCCGAAATGTCCCAACCAATAAGATATAAGGAAGTGGACAAGCGTGCGGTCAAATTTTGGTGCAGAGGTTTTAAGGAAAATGCGAAAGTTCTGATATAGTTTTTAGTTAGTAGGCATTCATACTGGTGAAGATATCAAAATTTCAAGATATTGAAAATACTGCTGTTCACTCGTTGGTCGAAATTCGATCATAATAAATTTAATATCTTGTTGATAAGAACGCAATCTTCGTTTCTCAAAACCAACTACTTTGTTTCCAAACTGTATGATGCGCCATCTGTGATTTTTTGTCCTTTATATATATTTGTTTGTGTGTGTCAAATGCATGATAGTGTGGGTAATGTAAGCTTTATCAGCATTATTATTTTATTGAATCAGGCGTTACTTTGCGGAAATCCATTGTAACAGTTGTTAGCATTATTATTGAAAAATATTAGCGTTCTGCACTTTTCCTACGTCCGCTTCGTAAAAGGGGTCCAAAGTTTTGGCATCATGTATTGAAATATAGGTAAGCTTCGCTTCTTTTACAAGCAGTATTTCCAACGTGTAAGTTTAAATAAACTCAAAGAGACGTAATAAAAGTAGCACTACACTAGACCACAAAAAGTTCTTCTATCTAACTTTTTTGTTCAATTGGGAATCTATTAAAGATATTAACTGCTCAAACAAAACCTTGGATTTAAAGCCACTTGACATCCTAGTTGATATAAAACCTTGATCATGTCAAAATGATAAAATACACGGAAATCTAAAAATGCACACTAATGTTAAAATTATCTTAAAATAAAACGTACACACACAGCTGAACTGTGGATTTCAAGTCTAGATTTGACATACCTACCATCTAATAGTTTGTGACTTTTATGACTTTTTATATTATTTTTCATAAATTGCATTTTCTTTTTTTAGTCGGCAAATTGAACACGAAAAATTTAAATTTCAATTCTTTTGGTTGTATCTGTACTTTGAAAAGTTGCAAATCTAGTTAAAAGCTTTCAAAACGTATTTTGAAAAGTGACAGTGTGAACGCACCCTAACCGGGAGACGACTTCCGGGTTGAGCGCGGGAAAATTCAATATCCGTTCAAATACGAGATATTCGATTACTCGATCACCAACATCTAGTTTGCGACTCCCCAATGGATTCGATTTAAAAGACTTATTCGATTCTTAAGCGAGTTAAAGGAAGCTGTAGCTTTTTAATGAGAAACTATGAAAAAGTTTTAAAACTGTTTTTTTATGATGTTGGAAGGCAAACAAGCAAACGGATTTTCTGATGATAAGAAATTTATGCCGCCTAGATACACCAAAGGCTGTAATGGTGCGTTGCCAACCAGAGGCCGGTATGTTAGGCCGCGAGCAACAATAAGTATACCGGCTACCTTACCCTCCAAACCGGAAACGTCATGATGTTATGGCGACAGGAATAGGTAATGCGGTGGTACCAATCCGGGTAAGTCGCTGCGAAACTCTACCACCTAGTCAGCTGTCACGGTGCTAGTGGCGGTAAGCCTATACTCGCTTTTTACGAACTGCCTTGCAGGAAGATCTGCCTTCCAGGCATATTTCGCAAAGGAGCCCGGACCAACACGGTGCAAAAGTATAATAACAACAAAGAAAAATAGAATCAATACTATAGTAATTGCATTGTATACAAACTTTTTTGTAGTAAACACTTGTACTTTCAACCAAATAAGTATTGAACGTTAAACTAAAACAGTCTTCTTATCTTTCGTTTCAAGGCCCTGATAATGCTGTCAAAAGTGAAACCGGTTGGCTAAAGAGTAACGAAAAGTAGTAAATAGTGTATAGTGGGTGAGTACAAGTGTTTACTACAAAAATGTGTGTAAAGAAAAAACATCTACCATACACCTTGTCTTAATTAATTCACTACATCTAGCCTCCACAAGATTGTGGTGCAGGAATATGATAGCCCTATCACAACGCCGTTCCCCGTGTTGGTCCGGGCTCCTTTGTAGGATAGACCATCTGCCTTCCTTGCCAGGCAGCTCGTAAAAGGCGAGTATAGGCTTATCATCACTAACACCGTGACATCAGACTAGGTGGTAGAGTTTGGAAATTGGCAGTGACTCGTCCGGATTGGTACCACCGCCTTACCTATTCCTGCGCCATAACGGTAAGTTAGCCGTTAAACTTACTTTTGCTCGAGGCCTAACATCCCGACCTCAGGTTGGCAACGCACCATTACCACCTTTGGTATCTCTAGGTGGCGTGAATTTCTTACCAACAGGAAATCCGTCTGCTTGTTTGCCTTCCTATAATATAAAAAAACGCCAATGAAGTAATGTAGCCATTTTAAAGTTATTTCACTAAAACTGTCGCTCAGAACGAAGAGGGAGAGTCCTACAATATGGCAACTATTGACCTAGATGTGTAACACTGCTGCACATCTGTGGACTATTGTTGTATTTCGTCAATAGCGAAGTTAAAATAATTTAGTTGAATACGTAGAAAAAGATTACTAAGTTAGGTATTATTATTATAAGCCTTTATCCCTTTTCCATGACAGTTACAGTAAAAATAATAATAGTAAAAAAGTAACGTAAAAAAAGTTAAAAAAGTGAAAAATTAAAATAACTTACTAAAATTCTAAGGGATATTTTCATGGCCCCATTCGGGTATTGTTAAGTATACCAGGCGAGTTTAACTGGTGAAAATATCTCCAAGCTAAAATAAGAAATCGGTTTACACACAGAAGACAAAATTTATAGATTTACGTTTACATGCACAAAATAGTAGAGAATATTATTAGCAATGTTACAATGTTACTGTATCACATTTCCGCTCATTTGAGATCATTATCATTACCGACAACCCTATATGAAGCGTGCAATGAACGTTCAATATAATTGGCAATAGTTAACGCGAGGCGGCAAGATCAAAGTATTGCGTATCCAATAAAACGTCATTGACTATCAGGGCTGTCACTCGCAGATTAGCCTTGTCAAACGCATTTAATTGCATTAGGGCTTTGCTTGCTCGGCTTTTCGCTGTGACTATTCATCTGGCAAATTAATGTAGTTCTGCAAAGGTCACTTCGTAAGGGAGTAAAATTCTAACCAATGAAATAAAATATTTTTTTACCGTTATTAAACATTTCTGTATACCTAATTAAAGTCTTTACTTCCTTTTTAAATCCAAAAAAGTATTATGCATTTTGACTTATAAAATGGTTGGTGCAGAATTACGTTCTTATTTTTTTTTCTTGCCTCTTGTTCCTGTGTAAGTTTTTACTCAAAAAAAAATCGGTAACAGAGTCAGCAACGTAGCTGATAGAAACTGGCTAGTGTTACTTGACATCAAGCATCACGTTCGTTGCTGACTTGTTGCTGACTCTCTGAAATAAAAAAATAACCCTTTCAAAATAAGCAAACCTAAGTTGAATTCTGTATATTATTTCTATGGTCTGAAAAATCTATAGTTGAAAATAATTTGAAAAAATTGCATAAGGTAACGCCGGGTTTGAATGTTTGATTAAAATTTTGCTAAGTTGGCCAGTGAGATGACGGAGATAGATACAGAGTACCTCAGAACACTCTCCGTCGTAGAATGTATAAAACTCTATTCACTGCAGATTGCCGTGTTGCATTTTGTACGAACAGGAATCTAGTTCCTTACCTATTTTGCCACCATAATGAAAGTGTCATATCTCAGTTTGAACAGTAGGATAAGGTGTATGTATTTCTCGTCTGACGTTATGTGACACAGTTACCTATGATTCCAGTAGGACTTTTATGGGTTTGGTCAAAGGTTTAATGGAATGATCCAGTCTATCATTAGATCTAGAGATAGCTTCGAGCAGCTGGATTGCAAAAAATATATTTTGTTGAATATCTATATATTAATACGTGATGCCAAACTTTGGACCCCTTTTTACGAAAATTGCGCCGACGCAGGAGCATACCATTTGGGACACTTATAGCTTATGTTTAGGAGAAGTGCAGAATTCTAATATCTTTCAATAATAAAGCTTATAAAGGACATTAAATCAATAAATAAAACATTACCCACACTACCATTCATTTGACACATACCAACCAATATATTGATGATAACGATAAAAATCACAGATGGCGCACTAAAAAGTTTGGAAAACAAAGTAGTTGGTCTTGCGAAATGGAGATGGCGTTCTTATCAGTAAGGTATTAAAATTTATTATGGTTGAATTTCGACAAATGGGCGACCACTAGTTAGTTTAAATTTTGCTACAAAGAGAAAATAATAGTAAATGCTCATAGAAAGTCCTCCAGAACTCCAAAAGAGTAAAGGCGAGTTCAACTAATATTGGTTTATTTCAAATGCGAAATATTTTATACTTTTTACCATTACATTACCCCTAATACAAATGGTCGTATTGACTCAGCGGCCACCGTCCACCGGTCAGTACATGCATCATGGATAAGTCGAATGAATTGCAATTGTACAAATAGAAGGGTGCTTTCAGCTTCAAATATTGATTCATCATGTTAGATTTATTGGCAATGTACAATAAAATGAACAATGGAACGCTGATTTATTTTGGACACCCTTTGTATGGGCAAAATATATTTTTATTCTTAATAAAGCGAACGAGGCAAAAATGCTTAAAAAAACAGTAGCTGTCGTGGGACTGCCGATAGAAGTGAAAACGGAACTATTAAGTTGAGAGTAATTAAAACTATATGCAAAAATTATATGATTTTTTTATGTTTTATTTATTTGTTACATGTGATGGGTTAAACAAATCATGAACAAAATATAAATACAAAGTGGTTGAAAAAATAATTAATATACAAAGTCGATGTATTAGTGTATAAAGTGTACACAGGCTACTGCGCGTGCGCTAGTCTGGCTCTCCATAGCTATACGAGTAGATATACTATTATCATTAGCATGTCGGTGACGCGAACCGAGGATTTTACCCTTTACCAAAACGCTCAACACGCCTAAAGAAGTTTTCACTTCGAAAACAATGTCAAGCAATATTATTATGATGGCAGAAATAGTTATCAACCTATGAAACCCATGATACCAATGAAAATAATATGACGAAATTCCATCAGCTAGTACTTGAAACTCTCGAAGGCGAGCGGGCTTTACTTATTATAAATGCCATTTTTAACCCTGACAGAAAACGAGGGGAGTTATAAGTTTGTGTGTATGCGTGTGTGTGTGTGTGTGTGTGTGAGAGAGAGAGAGACAGAGAGAGAGAGAGAGCTTGTGTTTGTGTCATCAGAACTTAGAAATGGATGGACCGAGTTAGATCTGACCACATCATACAAAAAAGGTAATGGTATTGTAAGTTTAACATGTTTATGAGTGTTTGTCTATGCCATCGTAGCTCCTAAGCAATTGTGGTGCACTGTTTCAACACCCAACGCAAAATTAGGAGTGTTAACCTGTAGTATAAGTTTGACGTGTCTACCTGACACACACTGTCTTTGAGTTTGTGGTTGAATATGCATCATAACTTGTGAACATTGTGTCAAAGTATGCGTCACTTCGAAATCGGTGTAGTTGGTATAAAAAAGATTGTTTATTTTTTTTGGAAAAATAATTATAAAATTACGTTATTCAGTAATTATTAGTCTTATGTAACTAAAGCCTGATCGCCTTCGTAACTTGCAGAATTGTAAATTGATATCTGTTGACTTTATAATACCTTCGCCACAACTTTACTTTTACCTTGAAGTCTTTTATCAGTCGGTTAAGATTGTTTAAATTAATATCAGATATTTTATAACAATTCTTATCATGTCTCATTTGTATTGTTCAAATTGTTTGTTCTCCTATAAAAACATATTTATTTAATGTTATAAAAATAAATGACCGTCTCTGACGTGTTTGCCTGTAAAAGCTTGTCTGGCGAATATCAAAATGTCAATGATTTCTGTAATCAAATGAAAATGTCGCCAAAGTTCCCCCAATCGTCTCATCATAACAATATTCTAGTAATACTATTAGGAAATTTCCCGAAAACACAGTTGACGCCGTTTCGGTGTCCGGCGAGGTGCGTTTTTTATTTAATTCCGCAAATCCACCCTCACTTTGTTTTTGTGGGGTGACTTTTGCTTGTGGTGCATGTTCGAGATGAGGACGGTTACGTTTCAAACTAACTGTAAAGTGTGAATGATGATTTTTATGGGAATTTGAGGCAAAAGAGCAAACGTTTCTCCTCGTTGGTCCCAGACTCCATAACAGAATGTAAACGAATCACAATCCTACCTCTCAGGTTATAAGAGACCTGCGTTTGTTTCTTATTTAAAAACCGACAGTGCAAACAAAATCCCTGACATAATTCGAATTTGGAACAGGGAAGTCAGGAATATGATGCATTTCTTATCATCAGAAAATTTGTCTGTTTTTTTACCTGCTAAATCTAAAAAAAATTCACTTGATAAGTCTCTGGAAGGAGTAATCCATCTACAAATATTTAATACACGAGAGGTTTGACGGTTGCCAGTCTTTTATGGATAGTATAACACATTTATGGAAATTGCATACCGCTCCAGAAATACGAGACTTTATAATTTAAAAAAAAACGGCTACATATTATTTAAGAATGATATGAACACTTGATTTCTTTTAAATTTGGAAATTTGTGTGTCCGCTTATCTTCCTACAATTAAAAAAATATCTCACAATTTTATTTGTCAAAGCCCCGTTCCCCTTGTAGAGGTATTTATGCAACTAGCCGCATAAGTTTATCAATTGCACCACACGACTTATGTTTAGTGGAAATCAATACTTGACAAGCGTTTGAAATGCTAACGTTAATGTTATTTAATTGTATTGCAGTATGTGCATTTAATATTTACCTATTTATTTGAGTTTGCACCTATGTGAAATGCGTTCCACGACTGTTAAAGTTGCGAAAATTCTAGAAAATTTACAGTTTTTTTTTTATTTAATACCATTTTTTGTTACTGTGCGAAAAGTGACTTGCAAACTAACTTTCTACTATAACCAAACCAGGTTTTGTTAATTGAAGTAAAAGTTTATGTTTTAACAAAATTGTGTTCCGGTTCGGAGGGTAAGGTAGCCGGCAAACTTAATTTCGCTCGAGGCCTAACATCCTGACCTCAGGTTGGCAACGCACCATTACCACCTTTGGTGTCTCTAGGCGGCGTGAATTTCTTACTATCAGGAAATCCGTCTGCTTGTATGCCTTTGCCTTTGCCTATAACATAAAAAAACGAAACTAAAACCTTTTTGAGTAAAACTAAAAACAATAAAACAAAGTAGTATTTAGACAATTTGGTTTAGTTATTATTGAAATTCATTTTTGTTTGAAGTAGATACATCTATTTGATTAGATTTAGTTATACGTAAAAATGATGTTACTTATGACAATAATAAACCCCCGTAACCAAGAATACTAAACCGAAATAAACTTAATGAGTATAAGCTCACTACAAAATAGTTTCTCTATTATAAACGAAGTTTAATTCCTCTTAGTCTAAGTTTAGTTTTACAATTTTATCGACAGTTAAAACTAAACCAACAAAAACCAAATAAATATTTGCTACCCAAATGTAAAATCAATATTTAATGATTATTGGTAGTTTTGCATAATAAAAATAATAAATAAAAAATAAATATATCTGGACAAGTTACATAAATTAAATCTAACCTCAAGGTAAGCAAATTATATGCTTGTGTTATGGGTGTTAGTCGACGATACTAATACATAGAAATACTTAAAAAGATACCAGACTAAATTTAATAAACACCCAGACCCGGAAATGCAGACATCTAAATGTTCGTCACACAAATGTCTGCACCCGTCGGGAATCGAACCCGAGCCTCGCGGATGATCGGAGTAGTTAGGCGGGTACGCTAGCCACTCGACCAACGAGGCGGAGAAGGCATTAATAACTATTTGTTATTGTCAATGCTAGACACATACCACAAGCAAATGTTCGCGGTAATTACTTTGGGTCTATATCAAATCGTCCATTCTATCTGACATTTATTTAAAACTAGTTGACCCGGCTAACTTTTTTCCCGTGTTCCAGTTTAGGTAGCCGGTAAACTTACTTAGCTCGCAATTTTGCATCCTGACCTCTGATTGGCAACGCATCATTACCACCTTTAGCGTCTCTAGGCGGCGTGAATTTCTTACCATTAGGGAATCCGTCTGCTTGCTTATCTTCCAATACCATAAAAAAATGAAACTGATAAATTATCAAAGAAGCTGTTCTTTGATAATTTATTATTTACTTATAAAAATTGATTTATTTTCCTGGAATTTCATAATCATATTCAGATTTTTTGATAGTGGGACCTCCTTGAATGTACCTATGTCGTTGCACACAAAAAACATTTTTTGTAAAATCGTTTAAGAAATTACGGTGAAATCATTTGAAATACATAAAAAAGTGTAACACAAACTATGAAATTAGTAATACAAAAATTAAAAGGACATTTTTTCGACGTTGGCTAGCTAATAACTTCTTACCATCTAATGAGTCACAGTAATTTCGGTTCTAGTATTGGACCTGTCAGAAAATAAAAAAAAACTGTTTTTCTGTTTCATTAAAAAATATCTTTATGGACATATCTCCAAAGTCCACCCACAATAAGCCGAAAGTACTTAGTCCCATAAAATAACAGACGGCAAACCTCATGCCTATTGGGTACATGCTCATAAAATTATGAATAGTTAAGAAAAGTGAATTTGAAATTACAGACAGATTTAATTTTTGATTTTTATTTATACAGACTAGTGGTCGCCCGTTCGTCGAAATTCGACCATAATAAATTTTAATATCTTGTTGATAAGAACGCCATCTTCATTTTTCTAGACCAACTACTTTGTTTTCAAAGTTTTTAGTGCGCCATCTGTGATCTTTTATAGTTATCATCAATATATTTGTTTGTGCGTGTCAAATGCATGGTAGTGTGGGTAATGTTTTATTCATTGATTTAATGTACTTTATAAGCGTTATTATTAAAAATTTTAGCGTTCTGCACTTATCCTACACACAAACTACAAGTGTGCCAAATTTTATGCTCCTGAGTCCGCGCAATTTTCTTAAAAAGGGGTCCAAAGTTTTTGCATCATGTATTAATATATAGATAAGCTTCTCTTCTTTTACAAACACCATTTCCAAGGTGTAAGTTTAAATAAACTCAAAGAGACGTAATAAAAGTAGCGCCAGACCAGACCACGAACGCTATATTTTTAATAAAGCAAAAGCATACAGCACTGAAATAACACTTGGAATGTGCGCTAGTTGGAAGTATCTTTTCAATTTGTAGATACATCGGGTGCCTCGAGTGCTTTCCATTAAAGTTGACATTCAAATGTTTGTTTTAAATAGAATGAGTTATGATTAACCTGATGTTTTTTTTCTTATGATAATGGAAGGCAAACGAGCATACGGATTTAATGATAATAAGAAATTCACGCCGCCTAGAGTGGTAATAGTGCGTTGCCAATCTGAGACCGGGATGTTAGGCCTCGAGCAAAAGTAAGTTTACCGGCTACCTTACCCTCGAAACCGGAACACGTCAACGGCTAGCATTAGACGTTATGGTGGCAGGAATAGGCAAGGCGGTGGTACCAATCCGGTTGAAACGCTGCGAAATTTTACCACCTTGTAAAATGTCACGGTGTTATTGACGGTGAGTCTATGGTCGCCTTCTACGAGCTGCCTGACAGGAAGACAGATGGTCTATTCTGCAAAGAAGCCAGGACCAACACGGGGAAAAAATGCAAATAATCATGACCAAAACTCTGCAAAAATATCGTTTATTCTCTTTATTGTTGTATTCTGATTAGGAGGTTTGGCTCATCGGAAACTTACTTACACGACTTTCATTATTTGGTGCAAATAGGCGAGTTATAATAAGTAATTAGCTCAGCCTCATCCTTGTTTATCTTTAGTCACTAAAAAGTATCTAAATTTTAGATCTCAATAAATTATTTTTAAGTTCAACATGCGCCATAAATTCGACTTTGTATCGGTTGAATTTGTCGTATTCCCCACATTTCGATAAATTTATTAATGTCTCGAATTGACAAATGAAAATAAATAGTCATCGAATGCAAAACTCTTTCATCTTACGCATGACTATTCGAACCATAATAAATCTACAACGGGGCGATCCTCAATACAGCTGGGCCATAAAGCTGTCACCAATGCGTCTGGGTAATGTACCCGCTGAAAGGTATATGCATATATTTCTGCAGTCTAAACAAATAGATTTTTTTTTCAGTAGCAACCAAATAGTTTAAGTTTAAAGTATTTAAAAAACAGCCTGTATTCATTAAGTCAATGAATATATTTCTGTATTCATGGAACCAACTGACTGTAAAATTAGTATTGTTTGGTAGGTAAATTATATCTTACAATCTTTTTTGTAACTGTTTACTTTTTTGAAAAGTAAGTTTTTTTTTCATGTTAGAGGTAAATACAAACCTAAATATCAGATAATAGATGAGATAACTAAACGGCTACAATTTGTATATATAACAATAATAATATCCCCGGACAAGTTACACATATTAAATCTAACCCCAAAGTAAGCAAATTATATGTTTGTGTTATGGGTGTTAGTCAACGATTATAACACATAGAAATACTAAATATCCAGATCCGGAAATCTAAATGTTCATCACACAAATGACTGCCCCCGTCGGGAATCAAACCCAAGCCTCGCTGTTGGTCGGTGTAGTTAGGCATGTACGCTAGCCACTCGACCAAAACCGAAGCAAATTGCGAATGTCGATGGATATGGGTACCCGCGGAGACCTGAGTTAACATTTAAACTATTGGTTTGATAAAATCGTTTGGATTCTATCCGAGGGTGGTGTGAAGTGGTAGAGAGGAGACTCTCGAAACCGGCGTATTTGTAAAAATATTAATTTCGATCGGTTTTTAATAATAATATTTTTTTTATAATTTTACGAAAAAAATACAAAAATAGCAAAAATGCAAAAAGCAGTCCTGAGCTGCAGCGTGATTACTTTACCTTATTTTTGAAGAATTGTACAAAGAAGAGTTTTAATTTTTTGGAGTGATCGGGAGAAAATATGGACTGAGTGTTTTCGTAATTATTGATTTTTTTTGTTATCTTTAATGGGTAAAATTAGTCAGTTTCGGTGGCATTTTGTATAATTTCATTAAGTTGCATGCGCTTTGCATATGTAAAGTATCAAGAAAAATCTAACTCGATGAGTTCAGGTTAAGATGCCGCCGTTTTTTTATCATATTGAGAGACAAACAAGCAGACGGATTTCCTGATGGTATGAAATTTACGCCGCCTAGAGAAAACAAAGGTGCTAATGGTGCGTTGTCAACCTAAGGCCGGGATGTTAGGCCTCGAGCAAGAGTAAGTTTACCGGCTACCTTACCCTCCGAACCGGAACACGTAATGACGTTATGGCGGCAGGAATAGGTAAGGCGGTGGTAAGTCGCTGCGAAACTTTACCACCTAGTCAGATCATCGGCCTCTGGTTGGCAACGCACCATCACCACCTTTGGTGTCTCTCGGCGGCGGAAATTTCTTACCATCAGGAAATCCGTCTGCTTGTTTGCCTTCCAATGTTATAAAAAAAATTGTATCTTTGACAAATAAAAATATAAAATAGCTTTAAATTGTATCAGCCTGTATATAAGGTGTTTGTATTATCTCTAGATTTCAGACACATTTAAATTTAAATCGCAATAGTAAACAACTCCACTTTGGGGTTGAAAGCAACTAATAAGAAACAAAAGTAGGTAAGTATATTTTAGACCATCACCGTGACCTACTTTTCGTCTCACCTATTTTGGTAATACCTATTACCGCTGCTATATAGCTTGCTATTTTTGTGCTCCAATTTGAGTTAGCTGTATACGCGCATTTGTTTTGTCATCCATCCTATCCTCAGGTGCGCTGTTAACAGTAACATCTTTGCTTTTTATGAAAGCCTTTTATTTGTTCCCTTTATAAAATCCATCACCTTGTTTGTCTTATAATAAAAAAGTATCTTCACGCCCATATTCCCAAAGCTGTTGGCAGAGGCACAACCAGGGCACCCACGACTAGCCGAAGACACTAAGACCCACAATGTGATAGGTGGCAAGCCTATCGCCAACCGGACACATTTTCAATCCTGAGTAACATTTTTTTATTAGAAAATAGGAAAAACCCAATTTTCATTTTATTGCCCGACCCGTAATTCGAAACAGGGACCTTATGCAGTCAAGTCCAACAACTAAACCGCTAGACCACAGAGGCGGAAAAAAAGTTCACGTATCAAAACGTTTGGCGTGTTCTTTTATCTATTATTTGTTACAAGCTTTATTCAATTTAGATTTCGTGTGGTGTATCCGAACGCGGCAAAAAAATAAAACCGCCATTTTAAATGTTTATACAAATCACCAATTAGTGTAGCCAAACAGAAAGGCATTGTCTCTACTGATCAGCGGACTCGTTAAAATCAGCCAGCCGACCGTGCGTTTCGCTGCGACTATCCTTCCCTTGTTTTAAGCCACTCGCAAACTTTGGATCTTGTAACGTCAGCACAAAAATATATTGGCATCCACCTCCGTTAAATGAAGCCAATAAACGTCAAAAGTTGCACAAGTTATATTTAATAACGTTAAAGGTAAAAATATTGGAACTTGCCTTTCATTTTGCAACAGATTTTAACTATTTTGTCGTAACAATACTTTATAGTATGTGTATGAAAAGATTATTGAATGTGAAGGGAGCTAGGAATATCCGCAAAAGTGGTAATTTCTGTCTAACCGCAAGGGAAGACTAAGGTGTAGGTATATGCACGTATAATAAATAGTATTGACAAACTTAAAACCTTACTACACGAAGTCATTTATTTCAGAGAAATCCAAAAGCCGATATCGAAATCCAATTGATATATTTAATGAACTATAACAGTATTATGACAAGAATAAAAATTAATCTGTTCATGAAATAAATATTTTTGGAAATCAATAATTGCTACGTTTTGTGTACAAACCCAATAAAAAAACGAAATAACATACAAAAAACCGCCTTACCTATTCCTGCCGCCATAACGTCATGACGTGTTCCGGTTCGGAGGGTAAGGTAGCCGGTAAACTTACTTTTGCTCGAGGCATAACATCCCGGCCTTAGGTTGGCAACGCATCATTACTACCTTTGGCGTCTCTAGGCGGCGTAAATTTCTTACCATCAGGAAATCTGTCTGCTTGTTTGCCTTTCAATCTCGTAAAAATAAATAATCCAAAAACCGATTTTCAAAATCAGACGTATATTGTATCTGACAAACAGTTTATTTGAATTGAAACTGGTCTATATAGTATTACCAGTTGCCTGTTTCGGCTTCGCTCGGACGCTATTTGTTTTATCATAAAATTGAGATTTAAACTATCCTGTCTCTCAAGTTGGATCGAACTGCACATGGTGTGCGAATTTTATTATAATCGGTTAATTGGCTTAGGAGTCCATTGAGGACAAACATTGTGACACGAGATTTATATATATTAAGATGACAATGAGTAAAATTAAATATGTTCATGAAATATTTTTCAAAAGCAATAACTGCTACGTATTTAATAAACTCCCAATAAACAGTATAAAAGCAACAACTCCAAAATGAGTGTTATTAAAACTTTAGTTGGTTTGTCTGTTGTTTCTTTTCACGAATAAACTACTAAAACGGTTTTTAGCTAATTTTGTTTAGTAGTTGCTAACTACGTCTTCACTAGGATACCTTTTACTGGGGGTAAGTCTTCCCTATCACTAACCTCAAAAAGTCTCTTCAATATGTGTACAAAGTCGCGGTCAACAGCTACTCTATCTTTACATTAAATGCAAAAAGTATTAGGTACAACTAAAACAACCTTTTCCCTTTCAGAGGGATATAATCTAATCCCCAAGATACACATTTTAAAGTCATAACAAAAGTCTTCTAAACTTATTCAAGCAACAACCGAACATAGGAACTGCATTATGCAGCCATAATACCAACTTTTTGCCAACCGGAGCATGCATTTTAAATTTTACTTCCACATTCTGAAGTAATAGCCTGGGAGGTGTAAGTCTAGTCGATATTTATGAAATAGGAAATTGAATTGTTATGTTTGTTCATTCTACATTGGTTTATATGGTTTCAATTGTCTTGCTTTGGTTTTGATATTGCAAAGAGGTGCAGGTTTGATATCCTTGGAGATTGGAAACACATCATTCTGACGCTGATTTAAACACATTTTAAACTTTACTGATTTTGGAGTTTCTCTTTTAAAATTCTATTTTTAAAATTTTCTTTTTCAAATTCTTCTATTTTGTAAACACACGATATCAAAACGAAATTTACAAAGGCGTTTTTAATTTAAAAAATCGTAGTACCTGCTACTACCACATACACAAAAAGTACGTTTAATGTAGCTTGATATTCTAATTTTTACTATCTCTGTTATCTAACGGTTTGGTGTTGGACTTTAATAATCCCGAGCTAGATTCCCGGGCAGCAAAAATAAAACTTTCAAATTTCTAATGATTGGACTCTGCTCGATTTCCTATACCTATTATACTGTGGCTTCGGCTAGTCATGGATGTCATAGTTGTACGGTGTATCTCTGCCAACCTCTTCAGGGATATGGGCGTGAAGATACTTTTTAACTTTACATATTGTAGTCGTATCGCTAAGGAGACGCCATTCCGAAAAATTATGGCTAATATCATTTATTAGATATCAGTCTACACTCTTTGCTAACAGTACTTAGTTCCTTTGGGATTATAACCCTCGCTCGGGCGAAATCTTAGTAAATAGTGTTTTTCCTGTCCTGTCTTCTCTAAAACCGTTGGCATTCTACTTAGAGAGGATTTGAGTGTACCCATCTTTGAATGGAAAGGGATTTTTACTTTTCGAGGCTAAAAGACTTCATTACAAGATTTCTCGTTATTTCGAAGAATGTTATACAGTTTTTCAGAAATAAAACGTAGATATTACATAATATATATTATAGTATGCGTATGTATGCGTAGTATATATTGCATGACGGCGCTTAGTAAAATATTGTTGAATTGGTAAAAGTTTGTTTCGGCTTAAACAAAATCTTCACTTAAGAAAATGTTTTATTTGTTATTTAAATAAATAAATATCTCTAGACAAGTTACACAAATTATAAAATAATTAAGCAAATTATATGCTTGTGTTATGGGTGTTAGACAATGATACTAGTACATAGAAATACTTAAATAGATAGCTGAATAAATTTAATAAACACCAACACCCGGGAATGCAGATATCTAAATGTTCATCTCACAAATGCCTGCCCCCGTCGGGAATCGAACCCGAGCCTCGCAGTTGGTCGGTGTAGTTAGGCGTGTACGCAAGCCACTCGAACAACGAGGCGGTTGTTTTTATTTTGCTTGTTTATTTTAAATAAATACATCCATTATGGTTGATAAAGCATTATTAAAGTTTTTAAATGAATCGGCTCCGTTTCTTCAGTCTATTAGGTATTTTTATTATTGTTAGTAATTTACTTTATTTGTTTAATTCTCTTATTGATAATGTTGCTTTGGAAAGATGCTATAAAAATCTGTTTACAGTACTACTATTTAAATTATGTGCTTTTAAATTGGCTGACCTGATCGAAATTCAAGCGAAATTATTAATAATGTGTAATATCAACTCTATATAGATATCTTCAAAATACATTCGGATTTTGGAAACTTGACGGATATAGTCGAAGCGCATAATTTGAATAGTACTGTACTAAGTACATTTATAGAAAAATCTGATGAAATAAAATTGTGATTAAATAAAAAATACTACTATTAAGGAACTGCTTCGGCCAAATTAATTTTCTTAATACCAAAAAAAAAGTATACAAGAAAAAATTTGCTTATTTTTCAAGATCTTCTTTATTCTAAAATCAGTTTAGGCATATTCATGAGAAAACAGAACACACATACACTTTTTCAAATTGAAAAAAGTGACAGGAATATAATGTCGATCAAGATTCAATTTTAAGAGTGTGCTTCCGTCCTTATCATTACATAGTATAAAACAAAGTCGCTTCCTCTATCCCTATGTTCCTTTGTATGCTTAAATCTTTAAAGGCACACAACGGATTCTGATGCGGTTTTTTAATAGATAAAGAGATTGAAGGGGAAGGTTTATTCGTATATTTCACAACCGTGCGAAGCCGGGGCGGGCCGCTAGTTAAGTATAAAATGGCAATAATATTACGTAATAAAATCTGAATATTCTCGTCAGACTCTTCAATTCATTGAGCATTCGGTTATCGAACCTCAGTTTACGGACGGACAGACCACGGCCGGCTTGACCCTTGATTACACCGAAAGATTAATTAGTTTGGAATCCGGATGAAGTAGAGCATAATATGATGTAATATTCTAAAACAATGTTTAATTATAAATTTTCCAGAAGAAATAATTTCACCGTTGATAGGATTCAAAACTTTGTGGTAGCACTGCTAGATGATAGAGTTTCGCAACTCACCCGGTTTGGTACCATCGCCTTACCTATTAATGCCGCCATAACGTCTTGACGTGTTCCGGTTCGGAGGGTAAGGTAGCCCGTAAACTTACTTTTGCTCGAGGCCTAACATCCTGGCCTCAGATTGGCAACGCACCATTACCATCTTTGGTGTCTCTAGGCGGCGTTAATTTCTTTTATTCCGTCTGCTTGTTTGCCTTGTAGTAACATTAAAAAAGCAAATTTGACTTAGCGTCATTAGCGAGTGTTGAAGGTCGGGGAGTAAGTTAAAAATAATTGGTGAAGTATTAAATTTTAATAATTAAAAATCGTTTAGTAAATACTTGTAAAATTTTGTCATGGTGTCCAACACTAGATCGTCAGCAAATGGTTATTTTAAAATAAATCCAAAACCAGCGTAATTGTTTGAAAAAAGTGAGTACCTTATGATTCTGAACAGTGATAGGCAGAGCTATAGCAGATATGACACTTGGTATTCCATACTCTCTCTCGACGTGCAGGTATAATATTATATGTAAGTTTCCCCGTGTTGGTCTAGGTCCGCTGAGGAGAATACGCAATCTGCCCTTCTGCCAGGCAACTCATAAAAGGCGATCACACGTTTAAATATAGGTCATTACCAGCAAAACTACTGGTGGTAGAGTGCTCTGTATCAACATGCCCGGGTAAGGATCCGCCGCCTTACTTACTCCTGCCTAATAATCAACTGGCCGCCTTACTTACTACTGCCTAATAATCCACCGGCCGCCTTACCTACTTCTGCCTAATGATCCACCGACCGCCTTACTTACTCCTGCCTTATAATCCACTGGCCGCCTTACTTACTCCTGTCGCCATAATGACTCTATCATGTCTCGGTCTGAAGGGTAGGATAGACAGTTGACTTGCACGATAGGCCTTCCATGCCAGCCTCAGGTTAGCGATGCACCTGTAACGTATGATGTGTTCAGGTCGGTGATCTCTTGCTATCGGATCGCGTCAGAGTTTAAAGTATCATGCCCATCATCTTGATGCGTGGCGATCTACAACTGTGCGATTACGAAGACATTTCTTACCCCGTACAACACCTTTGTGGAATCAGTTACCAAGGGCGGTATTTCTAAGCGAATATAACTTAGGAACTTAAAAGAAAAGATCGTACTCATTCCTTAATAGTTGGCAACGCGTCTGCGATACTCCTGGTGTTGCAGATGTCAGTAGGTGGTGGTAATCACTTTCCATCAGTTGTACCACTTGTTCATTAGCCTCCTCTTTCCTCAAAATAGAAACTCATTCCTTAATAGTTGGCAACGCGTCTGCGATACTCCTGGTGTTGCAGATGTCAGTAGGCGGTGGTAATCACTTTCCATCAGTTATACCACTTGTTCATTAGCCTCCTCTTTCCTCAAAATAGAAACTCATTCCTTAATAGTTGGCAACGCGTCTGCGATACTCCTGGTGTTGCAGATGTCAGTAGGTGGTGGTAATCACTTTCCATCAGTTGTACCACTTGTTCATTAGCCTCCTCTCTCCTCAAAATAGAAATACCAGGAGAGCCGTGTGCTTGTTCGCTGAAGAAAAATAACTAGTAAAAACAATAAACATAGAACGAGAGAGATGCTATCATGAAATTTTATTCACTCGAGAAAATGCGATATTCGAAGCGCATACAACTCTGCTTGAGTGCAGTGTGCGTAAACATTTCCGTGATAAAAATCATGCGTATTTCCCGTTAACTGAGAATTTTTGCAGTGATAATACGCATCAGAGATTCTTACCGCACATATTAAATATCTTTTTCATTTAGTCTTCTGGAAATTTAGAATTGATTTTGATCAATTTGGCCGTAGCGTATGTCTTTGTGTGGAGTGAGTTGGTTTTGATTTAACTTAATGTGCATAATATCTTTAGCAACAAACAACTAATAGCCAAAACCTCATGTATCTTAAAGAACAACAAGTAGATTTCAATTTCCTTTTGTACAAAAACCGAAACTTGGTAAATACGATGACATTTTGTTGCTAAGTAAAGAGGCTAAGATGAATAAATATGCTCGTACCCATTGTTATAGAAATTTATCACCTAAAAATACAAAGAAAATAACAATTCGTTCGTTTGTTCAGTCTATCGAAGTTTGCTATCTTAAAATTGTAAATATTAAATATAAAATGTCAATTAAGACGTCAGATACTTTCTTTCCAAGCTTAAAAGAATTGTGATTAAGATTTGTATAACATACAAATTTTTAGGCACGAGCAGGAATTAAGGTAAACTAAACTTGATACTATTATACTATTTTACCAATGAAGTACTTTTTCATTAAATAACTTTAGGACGATTCGGCTACCATATCCAAAACCGATAAATGTCCCAAAAATCACAAAAAATGACTATATTTATCAAAAGTAATATTCCCTATATTGTTAATTTTTTGTCTATCATGTGTTCAATAAGCTTAATATTTTCCTAAGCCAGATTTGAGAGGGCTCTAATTCAATCGACACATACAATACATTATTGTATTTGGAATTATTTATCCCAATAATCCGCCTGGGCATCTGTGCATTCTTTGTTATAATGCAATGTTTGGAACGAGGACGAGGGCTCATGAATGACTCATGTTTTTTGCTGGGGTCTATTTTATTAGTATAATCTAAGTTTATTAAATACTCGATGATTCGCGTACGTATATTGTAGTAGGTAAAATAACGTGGGTATATATCATAATTAATAACACTTTATTACGACTAATTGAAACGTGGTGTGCAGTAACTTACCCGGGTAAGGATACTCCACCTTAGCTATTCCAGACGCTATGATGACAGTTTTTGGCAATATATCTAAGTCCGCAGGGTAGAGAAGCCGAAAGAATTTCACATTAGGCCATACTTTTTTATGATACTATATGGCATACAAGCAGATGGATTTCCTGATGGTAAGAAATTCACTCCGCCTAGGTATACCAAAGGTAGTAATGGTGCGTTGCCAACCAGAGGCCGGGATGTTAGGCCTCGAGCAAAAATAAGTTTACCGGCTACCTTACTCTCCGAACCGGAACACGTCAACGGCAAGAATTGGACGTTATGGCGGCAGGAATAAGTAAGGCGGTGGTACCAATCCGGGTGAGCCGCTGCAAAACTTTACCACCTAGTCAGATGTTACGGTGTTAGTGACGATAAGCCTATCCGAAGCGGAACACGCCAATGTAAAGTGCTAACATTATGGCGGCAGGAATAGTTAAGGCGATGGCACTAATACCAGTCACTGTGAAACTCTACCACCTAGTCAGATGTCACGGTGCTAGTGACTATAAGCCTACGCTCGCCTTTTACGAGCTGCCTGGCAGGAAGGCAAATGGTCTATTCCGCAAAGGAGCTCAGAACAACACGGGGATTTATTACGTTACGTAACTTTGGACCATACCTCATCATCTATCAACCGTCGAGTAAACACAAACGTAACCACGGGGCAGGGCTAGTAAATTATAACACTGCTAATGTATATTTGATAATATAATGACGTATTTCCATGAAACCACCCCCTCTAATAGTCGGGCGTGTTTTAGTTGTAGTTTCCAGCTGAAGTTGACATGCAATGCGGAACTAAAATAGGCATTTTATATCCCTAAATACATGAATGGCTAATAAACCCAGTGATATATATTCATTGCGAGATAAAAAATACGGTCTAAAATGTTGCGGACATTTTGACACTGCCCTAAATTGGTCGTCATACGTTCTTGAAACAGGGTTGTCACTTCTATTTTTAACAATATTAAGTAAGCCTTCTGATTTGATATTGGTAAAAATGTCGTCGCATATAGATATCAAATAAGGTGACAGTGCATTGCCAACCTGATCATAGGGTGTTAAGGCTATTGAGTAAGTTTACTAGCCACGCTACTCTCTAAACCTGGAGTCTCTCGTCATGGGCTATGACTGTGGCTAGTACTTATGCTATGGCTGTGGCAGGAATAAAAGAGATGGTACAAATCGCAGAAAGTCTTCCCAAAACTCTTTCACCTAGTCCTAGTCACAAAGCTAGAGTCAAAGGAACTGCCGCTAGCTTCATACGAGCTGCTTTGAAGTAAAGCAGTTCTAAGTAATTATGGTATCTTCACGCCCATATCCCCGAAGAGGTAGGCAGAGGCACAACCAGGGCACCCACGATTAGCCGAAGACACTAAGTCCCATAATGTGATAGGTGGCAAGCCTATCGCCAACCGGGCAGATTTCCAATCCCGACCAACATTTTTTTTATTAGAAAATTGGAAAAATCCAATTTTCTTTTTGTTGGCCGACCCGGGATTCGAACCCGAGACCTCATGCAGTCAAGTCCAACACCAGGATCGCTAGACCACAGAGGAGAAAAATATGACTAATAATGTATTTTTTTAAATTTAAACTTAGTAAATTTAAATTACTGGGTGTACCGCATTCCTCTTCCGATTTTATCTTATATTTTTGTTATCGTGACACGTTTTCGTTTCATTGATTTTCTAATCATAACGATTTAAAAAAAAAGTTTTATTTCAATAATGGTTACGTTTGAAAGTTCGTTAGCTAATGTTATATAGGTATTATCTGTTGTATTCACATAATATTTCATTACCTTATGCATATTGACAAGTCCCATGTACTAAACGGAGGGCACCCTAACTAATTTGGCGGCTAAAGATGGCGCGTGCCGGTCACGTGGCAACATTTCGTCCAATCACTCGTCATTGTATGGATTATGACGTCACTGAGACTGTTGGGCTCAACAAAATGTTCTGAAACCAATACATTTTTTTGCTAAGACCATATATGCGTGCTTATATGTATGCAGGTCGTACTATACAATATACAAATATATCGTTTGAGAAGTTGGGAACAGCAAAATATTCAAATTGTTTTGGGGTACATTTCAGTTCCTATTATTCCGTATTAATATATCTATTTCTATTTAATACATAGTTCCGTTACCAAATATGACAAAATGTAAAATATATAATTTAATAAGTATGAACCCAGGTCTAGTAATATTAACAGCATCATTACAGAAATGCTTGCTTCTGTCGGAATCAAACCCACTCGGCTTGATTGTATATCACACATATCGCTAATATAATTTATTATTGAGGAAAATGGTTAATCAATGAATTCGTGCAGACTGTAGAGATATTTGTTACATTGTATTATGTACATCACATAATACAGTAATGGTGGTCGATTTAAATTATATACATATTACATATTTGCAGTAGCATAATGATTTCTTACGTACTTACTCGTATTTCTAACGGCCGTTATCAACAGCCTATCTACAGTTAAAAATAGCTTACGTGGGTTTTGTTGCCACGGTATTTTTATTAGTTATCGAAAAATATGGCTGTGGTTGCCTGGTTTCTGATCTGTTTCTTCCCCTAGCCTCGCTTAGCTGTGGTCTAGCGGTCCGACGTCGGACTTGACTTCTTGAGGTCCTGGGTTGGATCCCCGGGTCGGACAACAAAAAAAAATTAAAAAATACATATTTTCAATTTTCTACTAAAATCAACGTTGGCCGGGATTGGATATGTGCCCGGTAGGCGATAGGCTTGCCACCTATCACATTATGGGACTTAATGTTTTCGGCAAGTCGTGGGTGTGCCTCTGCCTATTTCTTCGGAGATATGGGCGTGAAGACACTTACTTACTTACTTTGATTTTTAAAATAAATTTGATAATTGAAATTGACCTTAAGTTATTGACCAATTGTAGTTCTATAGATATAGTTGTGTCTACAATAATCTAAAATTCAAATAACGGAAGCCTACAAACTAAGTGATCTGGTCTACAATATTTGACAAATATTTGGCAATTGTTTATTTGTTTGCTCACTCCCTCACACCCTTTAGGGGAACGCTTAATACCTAACGCCTAAACAAACTGTGATAGTACCTAAGTACAGGGAAATTGTCAATAAGGGATATTTGCTTTGGAATTAGGGCGGGGTGGCAGGTTTTTTGAAGATTTTCAAGGGTGACTTAACTTCCGAAGTTTGGGGCTTCCCTTCGACTTTGCTATCTTAGAGTATTTGCTATTTTAAAGTTGTAACGACTTTACATGTTAGGCCCTTTTATTTAAAATGACAGCTTCTTTAGTTTTGGTTCTAAATTTAGAAAATATCGTTTTGACGCTTGTTATTTGATTATACGACCAAAATTAAGTAGGTTAAATGGAGTCATAAGGTTGAGATTATAAATAATAAGTTATTAACCATGTAAGTCTTGGGCTCGTTAAGAGAATGTTATTATTTTAATACTAACTAACATATTCAAGGGTTGGTTCGTTTTAACCTGTAAGGTTACTAAAAATAACTCCTAGAGTCTGGCCACAATTTGCCGGCTTACTAATAGCCGATACTAATAGCTTACTAAGTAGTCTTGCGCCAGAACTCCAATGCTCACTACTGTTGTGTTGTAATGTGCTATGCTTGGTGTTTATAGGTGACGCGTATTTCTTCCCGTCAGGAGTTTGAAGACTATCGGCATCGTCTATAAACTTCTTATTTTACTACTATAAAGTTATGTATCCCAAATCCCTGACGAGGTAAGCAGAGGTACCTACTATCAGATCATTCACGAATAGTCAGAGACAATCAGTCCCAGATTATGATAGGTGACCTATCCAATCCCAGGAAACGATGTTTTTTATAATGAAAAAGAACAGATACATTTTCTTTATGTCTAACTTGGGAATTGAACCGGGACTCTTCTTCTTCAAGTAAAGTTCAACACCAAACAGATATACCACTAGAGGCGAGATTTGTATCCTAGCTCTTAACAATTGAAAAGTTCTCTTGTTTAAAGACCGCCTGCATTTATCATTACAATAAATTTGAGTTTGCTTTCAGGATTTAATTCAAAGTTATAATAAAAATATAAAGTTAATTACGAAAAAATCCAAGTTTTACTAGAAATGTCTTACTTTACTTACTTACTTACTTAGTTTATTGTCTTACTTTTTTTTCTCTTACTTTAACTATTTCTACTGTCATAGCGTTTGAGCTTGTCATTATCGTGTACCGCGCCTGAAAGTAGTGTAGCCGGTAGATTTGCACATGTGACGTAAGATTCCCTTCATATGATAGTGACACACCAAGAACATCTATAGTGTTCACAATCTTATAACATAAAAAGTAGCAAGAAAAAAAGAATGAAAAGTATAAAATTGCTTGCCGTTGGCGTGTTCTGGTTCGGAGATTAATAGCCAGTAATCTTACTTTTGCACAAGGCCTACAACCCCGTCATCAGGTTAGCAACCCACCATTATTATATTTAGTGTCTATTTAGGCGGCGTGAATTTCTTACCACCAGGAAATCCGTCTGCTTGTTTGCTTTCTAGTATTACAAAAACGGTATACCCTAAGTTTTATATTATTATAAAAAAGTACCTGGATGACCGAGCTTTGCTCGGTATTTTTTTTTTGTTTTTTATAAATTGTGTTTTTTGGAAATTATATTTAATTACGAAAATTTAAAAAGTCTAACCTCAAAGCAAACAATCATTGACTTCGTTACTTAACAACGGACTTCGTTACTTAACAACAACAATAAAACACGAATATGACATTTTCTAAAAATGATTCCTAGCTAGATCGATTTATCGCCCCCGAAACCCCCTATATACTAAATTTCATGAAAATCGTTGGAGCCGATTCCGAGATTCCAATTATGTATATATACAAGAATTGCTCGTTTAAAGGTATAAGATATATCATAATAAAGTTACTATAGCTATTAGTATAATTGAAATCAATCCCTCTGTTTATGAAATATTATTTTCGTCATGTTTTTTCTGGACGGTATAAGGTGATCAATCTCTGTCATCTTCACTCGACATAGCACTCATTTAACGTTTAAAACTTATTTTCAGCGCTCTAATATTTCTAAAGAAATGTTTTATTTTGGGCTTTCGTTATCTGTTTTATATGGGTATTGATAGCATCGTGTTTCTACTGTTTGTAATATTCAAATAAATTCAAGATTTTATCTTTAGACAATGTGAAATCAAAAACCGACCGCGGTAAGTTGATATAAAAAAGTATCTGCACGCATTCATTTTCACAAACACATTTACAATGTGGTAGGTGGCAAGCCTATCGCCAACCGAGCACATATCCCGAGCAACATATTTTTTATTAAAAATTGGAAAAACCAAATTTTCTTTTTGTTGCCCGACCCGGGATTCGAACCCGGGACCTCAGGCAGTCAAGTCCAACAACTGAACCGCTAGACCACAGAGGCGACTAGTTGGACGGTAAGTTTACTGCCTCGTTACTCGAGCGGTTAGTGCACACGTTTTACTCCACTAACCGATCTCGAGGCATGGGTTCGATTCTAGACGTGGCAGACATTTGTATGATGAGTATCTATGAATATGTCTGTGCTACCTGATCTGGATGTTTATTACATTTATTACTTTATCTACATAAGTATTTATTTCCATAAAATAGTAACGTTGACTCCTATAACTATATAATTTGTTTATTTTGGTGTTATACAAATTCGTGTAACTTATACAGTGTAATTTACTTATTTATAAATGCACAATTTCTGTTCATTTTAGTAAAATATTAATTAATAGGCGAAACACTAAAATTCTTAAAAAACAAAAAAAATAGCGAACTTGTAAACCAAATTTCGCTACGATTCGTTTTGGCTTCGCGATCTATTTAGTTCAATTATCATTACAAATCAAAGGATGAATGCTTCGAATAGATAAAAACACTGGACTCATATCCAATCCCTAGCAACTTTTTTTTAAATTAGAAAATTGGGAATACGACATTTTCTTTTTGTTGCCCTACCCGGGATTCGAACCCGGGAACTCGTGAAGTAATATCCAAAACTTGGACCGCTAGACCACAGAGGCGATACACCTTTAATAAAGAAAGTAGAAGGAAAGAGCGATAGAGGAAGGAGCTAGAAAAACTCCATAATTCAGGAAAAGGAGAAGTAGATGTCGTATAATAAGCAATAGCTGAAAAATGCTATTTTTTTTTATGGTAATTACTTCTTCAACAAGAACAATGATATTGAGTTTAAGATGAAGATTAATTTATGAAAGTAACGGTTAATGATAATGTACAATAAAAGTAGGTATCAGCCAATACTTCATTATAAATTAAAATTAATTCGTCCAAAAATGTTTACAGAAGTGGACAAACACAAACATGTCAAAAGTGAGTCGGTAATAAAAACATTTACGGGGGAATAGAGCTCTCCTCCTCCTCGAGCGCTGTCACTTATGTCAACTTGACAACTGACAGCTGGTTGTTGTTAAGGAGTATTTATATTAAAGATGAGTTAAAAATTCTTAGGTGGTTTTCTGCTCTGTCATTATATTTACAATTTTATAAAATGTGAACTTGAAAATAGTTTATCTTATTTTGTATATTGTGATTTATTTTAGTTACCGATAGAATCGCTGATCAAATACAGTTTGCGTTGGTATATTAAATTTTTATTTATTCCTACTAACTAATACGCGATTTTAATCATTTTTATTTTGCGGATGAATCGTTTACTATTTTATTCATATACTAGCGGCCCGCTTGGCTTCACACGGATATAAAACATACACATGAACCTTCCTCTTAATTACTTTATCTATTAAATAAAACCGCATCAAAATCCGTAGCGTAGTTTTTAAGATTTAAGCATACAAAGGGACATAGGGACAGAGAAACCGACTTCGTTTTATACTATGTAGTGATTGAAAGACCTTCTAAATATCACTTTTGATTGTGCCGATGTCTTTGTGCTATTGCATAAAGTGGCAAAATGCAATCAACATTTTTGCAAGATTCATGATGTGTAATTTAAATATATACAACCGTAATTTATATGGGTTAGAGAAATATACCCTGTGACGGACAAATGTCCCAAAATATAGTGGACCATAAACCCCAAAAATACTCTGAAACTTTTGAAGTTTTAGGAAGTTTTATTATTTGTGACAAATTTGAAGAAAATAAAACTGAATGTTTCTTCAGTTTTCACAGGTGAAATAATTTGTTTATATTTACGAGATATGTAGTTTTTGAAAATGCGCAATCTTTCTGTGTTTACCGCCCAAATAAATATGTTTTTCATCAATGAGTTATAATTTGGACAGAACCCAAAATATATAGCAGACGTCTTAATGCTTTCCTTTTAAGGACACACACTAATTTGCTAAACTTCACCGAGCTAAAGAAAAACAAATTATCATCCCAAGTAGACCGTGCGGTGGAAGTTCAAATAATGAATTGTCTCATTTCTGTTCGCCAAGGTAGTAGAAAAGGAAGCGTTCGTTTCGGTCATTTAAGACTGTTTCCGCTTATTTATTTAGCTCTTCTAAAT
>NJDD01004547.1:38628-65162 GCA_002245505.1 Calephelis nemesis | reverse complement strand
TCCACGGAGACCAAATGAGCTGAAACCGGCGAGATACGGCCAAGACTAATTTTCAATTAAAACTTCATCAAACTTTAAAGGAAACCAACTACTTGGTACAAGAAAGAGACTGTAGCGGGATTAAAAAATATGTCTTGCAAGTTCGGGTCATAAAAAAGTAGTAATTTTGCATTGCCAAACCAAGATTATTTTAAGTCTTACCTGTGAGTTTACCGGCTATTTTAGTTTTCTAACTTACTTTTGCTCGAGGTCTAACATCCCTGCCTTAGTTTGGCAACGCACCATTACCACAATTAGTGTCTCTAGACGGCGTGAATTTCTTACTATCAGGAAATCCGCCTGCTTGTTTTCCTTCCAATATAAAAAAAAATACCATAGCCGCATCAAAATCATGGTTTAAACCTTTTTTGGATATCACACTAAAGAAAACCAATCGTACCCATTTGAATGAATCGTAGCAAAGACTCTACCACCTATTCTGATAGGTAATAAGTTGAGTAGTTTTATGGTGTGTTTTTTTAACTACTTGTTTATACGATAATAAGTTAAAGACATTTAAAAATGATGTTATGTATGTATGTATGTGTATATGTATGTTTGGTCCAAATCACAGGTGAAATCGCAAACACAAGTTAGAGAAAGAGTCAAAAATTTCGGTTTTAATAACAACAACAATCTTCACGCCCATATCCCGGAAGAGGTAGGCAGGGGCACAACCAGGGCATCCACGATTAGCCGTAGACACTAAGTCCCACAGTGTGATAGATCATTTTTAATTATTTCGTTAAAAGCTTATTACTTACACCACGCGTAAGATAAAATCTTCTAAACCAAGTAAAGTACAGGTAGCTCGCTCCAACACCGGTGTTGCCAACGCTGGCATTAAATTTTGGAGCACTATTAGGGCAACACTTAGTGGGTACGATTGTTATTAATCGTATTACGTCGTGCTTTTAGCAGTAACTCGGAGTAATTTAGCTTAGGGGTATACAAAGGTACTAATTTATTGAGTTTTACATAAATATTTACATGTGCAACGCAGCTAGAATATTTTGGACCGCTTCGTACGTATGTGTGTGATGAATAAATACCCCCTTGGACAAGTGACCCAAATTGAATCTAAACCCAAAGTAAACAAGTTATATGCTTATGTTATGGGTGTTAGTCAACTATACACTATATAGAAATACTTAAATAAATACCCGAATAAATGTAATAAACACCCAGACCCGGAAAATGCAAACATCTAAATGTTCAGCACACAAATGCCTGCCCCCGTCGGAAATCGAACCCGCGCCTCGCGGTTGGTCGATGTAGTTAGGCGTGTACGCTAGCCACTCGACCAACGAGGCGGTCATATTTGAAAATACACATTTTTGTTTTTTTTTTGTTGCCCGAGCCTTAGATTGAACCCGGACCTCAAGAAGTCAAGTCCGACGCAGGACCGCAAGACCACAAAGGCGATATACTAATGATATATCCCTCCAAGCGAAGCCTTCATTGGCTACTATTTTGTTACAAAACCATTAAAATATGCAGCCTTAAATATTTGTTTAAACAAACTTGTTAAAAATATTTATTTATTCGTGTTTGTTCAGAGAATAAATTCACATGAATAAAAAAACAATTTTTATTTTGTCTAGTTATCGCTTGATGGTTAATATTTGACTACTTTTAAAATAAATATTATGCCACATACTCAGCGAGCAATGTACTTAAAATAATATGACATTTCCGGTAAGTTTTGCAATCCTAAAAATAATGATGAAAAAAATAAATTCCACACTTTCACAGTATTTTTTAACAATGCCGGTTTCCTCAATTAAATTTAGTAGTATCTTTATGCCCATATGCGTAGAGGTAGACAGAGGCACAACCAGGGCACCCACGACTAGCCGAAGACACTAAGTCCCACAATGTGATAGGTGGCAAGCCTATCGCCAACCGGGCACATATCAAATCCCGAGCAACATTTTTTCTTTTCGTTGCCTGACCCGGGATTCAAACCAGGGACCTCATGCAGTCAAGTATAACACCTGTACCGCTGGACCACAGAGCCGCTGGATGCAAGCGGCTGGTGACCGTGACTTGTGGCGCTCTTTGGGGGAGGCCTATGTCCAGCAGTGGACGTCCTCCGGCTGATGATGATGGTGATGTGTCAGTAAACGACATTAATTCGCGCTAGGCTAGGCGCACTCCTCCAAACAAATCACGCACTACTCCAAAAAAATTACAAACACCTATACAGTACTACTATTTAGGTTATGCGCTTCGGCTTTACACTTTTTAAACTTTATACTTCTATTTTTAAATTGGCTGACCTAATCTAAATTTAAGCGAAGTTATTAATTATGTGAAATAACAACTGTATATATGTCTGTCTGTATAACTGTATATATGTGATGTCTTTCAAATACATTCAGATTTTCGAAACTTGACGAATCTCTATATCCGTCAAGTTTCGGATTCGTAGTACTTATACTTCCATATTAATGTTATAAAATGCAAAAATCTTAATCTATAACGCTTTCACGTCTGGAGTACTTGACAGATTTTGATAAAATTTGATTTGCATAAAATTAAAGATCCGAGTTTAAACATTAAAATAAGGAATGAAAGTTTTTATGAAAATCATATCTATCTTATAAAATCATATATATGTATAATAATATATATATCATTGTATGCCGAGGAAGTATCGGGCAAACAGCTACTTTAATATCCTCATAGTTTGAAATAATTATAGTATATTATCCTGGCGCAGAGATGATTTATTACTGCGCCAGTTCGGTGACTAGTGTACTTTTTATCAATTACACGCCTTGATATATATAAAGCAATGTATTTTTCTTATATAGTAATGTCAATACACCAGTGCTCACCATTCTTGCGTTTCGTACTGAAGGATAGCCGGTTTGCACATATGACCCAAGAACCCGCCCTTTATGCAGCAGCGCACCAACGACGCCTATGGTGTATATAGGTTACAATTATCTCTTTCCATCAGGAGAACATACATTGTATTAAAAAAAAACATAGCAACACATAGGTATATAGCTACTGAAGTAAATTTATTAAACACACACTTTAATGTGTCATAAAAATATAGAAAAAATCCACAGCTGGATATGCCAGGGCCACGCAGATGAGATGGCGACGCATCTGACATCACAAGTGGTCCACGTCGGCGGAATTGGATTTTTATCGGATCCGAGGATAAAATACGCCGATCCCGACCCGTCAAATGCAGCACGGGGACGGTTTTTATGATACACATATTTTGGATTTATGTACGATAATTTCTTCAGATTCTATGTAAATCACAGTTTTCAGGTCATCATGACGATTTCATAATACCCTAGATAAAATTTTAGCTTTTTCTACTTGTTACAGTGTTATTTTGCACTTTATTTTTATTTAAGTCTATTACTTTATTAACGTGATAAAATTATAAAACGTGTTTCTTTTTCATTTCTATTTCACATTTTTTTAATCGCTTCTGTGGTCTAGCTGTTCAGGTGTTGGATTTGATTGCATGAGGTCCTGGGTTCAAATCCCGGTTCGGGCAACAAAAAGAAAATTTGGTTTTCCAATTTTCTAAATAAAAAAAATTTTTGCCTGGGATTGGACATGTGCCCGACGATGGGCTTGCCACCTATCGCAGTGTGGGACTTAGTGTCTTCGGCTAGTCCTGGGGGCCCTGGTTGTGCCTCTGCCTAACTCTTCAGGGATATGGGCGTGAGGATACTTTTGTTTATTTAATTCTTTTAGTTTATAAAAGTAATCAAATTGAAAAATATTTATCTACTTGTCTATAAATAGTATGAAGTTAAAAATCACCACTAGATAAGTCTACGCAGACATGTTGAACAAGTTCAGAACTGGAAACGTTCTGCTTAAGAGGCTATATATAAGTATATACGCTAAAATACGTCAGCAGTTTACTGTTTTTTTCATACAAAGCAATCATGGATCTTGCTGACAAAAATAGACAAGATTAACATGAATATGCTTTACTAGTCTAGTGTTTCCAAAACACGATTCATTTCACTTTGCTCGATAGAAAAAAATCAAAAAGTTAACCCTTTTTTGAAAGCAAAACGCAAATGTCTACTTCAAATATGAAAATATCGACACCAGATTAACGTAAACATAGATAAGTACTATGTCAAAAATATAAGTGTTTCAGTTTCTATACTTTTTTTCAAATTACTTTTATAGTGTCAAAAATAGTAATTTGTCGCTTAAGACGTTTACCTTAGAGCGCCATTGTTCATAGTAATCATGGAACGGGGGAGCGCGGTGATTGGTTCTTCTGGCTGACTGAGTATGGGGCCTTAATAACTTATTCAGTGGAAACTACTTTATTTGTATTTGATGAATAATGTTCGTTTATTTGTTTGTTACAGCGCGAGGGTGCTGCGCGCAACGATGCGGAGCGCGAGCGGCGCGCGCGCGGCGACTGGGAGGCGCGAGCCCGCGCTGCAGAGGCTGATGCTGCACGCCTCGCGGGCAAGCTGCACGCGGCTCAGCGGGAAATTGCCAGGTAACAACACTACGCACTTTCCTACACCAAACTATGGAGGGTAGAGGCAAGGAGAGTCATCTTATATGGGAGAAAAGTTGAAAAAGTGTCCAGTTGTATGCGCTAAATAGGTGGCGCTGGTGGATGCAAAGGGTATGGTATGAATGTAGCTATCGTAGATGAATTGAAGTATGCCGAGTTAAAAAATTTAATGTCATTATCGACTAAAGTAGTTAATTATTGAGAATTTCAACAACTTACGTTGTACAAAATAAAAAAAAGTATCTTCACGCCCATATCCCCGAAGAGGTAGGCAGAGGCACAACTAGGGCACCCACGACTAGCCGAAGATACTAAGTCCCATAATGTGATAGGTGGAAAGCCTATCGCCAACCGGGCACGATTCCAATCCCGACCAACATTTTTTTTTATTAGCCGACCGATTTTCTTTTTGTTGGCCGACCCGGGATTCGAACCTGAGACCTCATGCAGTCAAGTCCAACACCCGGACCACTCGACCACAGAGGCGATAGAGAGGTTGTACTAAATATTGTGGTAAATATAACCTTACTGAATTATTACAACCAAACGTACGTTCTTTTAAGAGTTACCTTGATGCAAATGTGGCGCCATCCTAATTTAATACATTTTGACGGACACAGATGACCCTCCTTACCTCTACCCTCCATACACCAAACGTAACGACTCCAATTTCCCTTTTTAACTCCCGTCGCAAAAAGAGCGGTGTTATAAGTTTGTCGTATCTGTCTGTCTGTGGCATCATAACTCCCGAACGGATGCAGTGATTTCAATTGAGATTTTTTTTTTGTATAAAAGGCTTATGTGCGAGTGTTGTTAGACATATTTGTTGGTAATCGGTTGAGCCTTTTGTGTTGGGGGTTTTTAAAACTTTTAATTTAATTTTAAATTATCTCTGCATTAAACTAATGATCACCGTTAACCAGCAAGTTACGCTATTTCCGGTATTCGCCAAATGCTCGCCTATTTACATTTGTCATTCGTTCAATTTTTCCATCGCACATCTCTCATCAATAGTGAAACAAAATTATACAGTTTTACTTTTAATGATTCCAGCGTACTACAGTCACTTTTTTTATTTCCTCGTTGCTTAAATGACCAGTATTTGACAATTTGTGGAAAACATTTGCTACAAAACCGTACTTGCGGTAAAATTTAAGGGTTTGTATCTCAAAGTTGTATCTTGATACTTGTAGTTTCTGAAAAAGATCTCCCACACAATTATTCATAAATTAGCGGCAGATCTACAGATGGAGACAGGCATGAATTTTTTTTGTCAAGATATTTTTGTTATATATTGAAAACAAAAGTGGTGCCCTAGTAGCTGATCTAATATAGACCTATATTTTATCTTAGATAGATTATTAATACTTGCCATTAGGCATTTACCAAGTTCAGCAACTTCCAATAATGATTGGCCATTTGAAATTGTATTCTTTCAAAACCTTGTATTCTGTAGTATTTTTGAATGACAACTTCATTACCTCAAATTTTACTCGTAGTTAAATTTGTGTGGCGTACTAGATACAATAATTTAATTCCAGTTAAACTGCAAAAAACATGAAATAGATTTTTGATTATGTCGGTAAAGTGCAGAAAGAAATGAGTGTTTTCCCCGATTTCCCTGCAATTTAATATTCAGATCCAGACTTGGTGGCAATGAGACCACCTAGGACGTAGTTTTTTTAAAATAAAAAATATTTTTCAAATCTAAGTCTTTTTTCTTCCTCATCTTTTCCAAGTCGGTTAGAGATAGATACGGTTTTAAATAGGAAACAAAAATAAATCATCAAAACTGCCTATGAGATACCTCTACAGCCTGCACGTACCAACAATATATTGGACTCAAGTAATGTAGTGACGATAACGTGCCGATATCGATACGTGTACTCGATAATCGAATGTTTATAGCACACTTCCATTTAATGACACTATAAACTCGATCTCGATAATAGTGAAGTAATTACTCTACAAGATTTTGTTGCTAATTTTGAAAGCAATTATAAATTTTATCAAACGATAAATTTTGTCTCCAAACTGCCATTAAAAATAGATATGTACAAAGTATAATATGATATATATTAATACGAAAGGAACTCTACTACTTTGCACTTCTTATCTAATACTTGACACTCTTAATTTCTTCTACTACTACTACTGCTGCTCCAAAGTAGCCCTCAGGTTCCAGGATGCTCAAACTCTGTAACATAATCTCTATTACTACCATTGTTAATTGCAAATCAATTAATCGAATTAAAAGTATAAAACACACACTTTTGTATATTTTGTACTTTTGATTCGAAAAATGGATTATGGTTATTTTTCATATCTATATTAAACTTTCTTTAAGGCTTTAGCCTTCCAGCTTTCATAGCATTATGGAGCTTTTTAACTGAAGATGTGAATGTCGATATTTTTATGGATTGTAAGGCAGACAAGCCGACTGGTTTCGTAATGAAAAGAAATATCTTTTGAATATAAATCAAGGTTTTGCCAAAAAAGTCTAACCTGTGGTTAAGTTTTAAAGCATTTTACTATAATAAATGCAACGTCTGCCCTTCCCTCCAAGATCGAAATACGATAAAGAGGAGCACTAATATTACGACAGAAGAAAGGTAAGACGTAGTAACAATCCACTATCTCCTATTTATTTATTTAACACTTTTATTGCACACAAAAAACAAAACTACACGAGAAGTTAAAAATGCACAAAAGGCGAGCTTATCTCTAACTAAAGAATTTTCTCCCAGCCAACCCAAAAAAAATTAAGCTGTAAAAATAAAACGGAAGGCATCGTGCCTCCTAGTTCCAACACAAACCTTTCGATACTCTAATGACATTTCTTTCAGTATCCAATCATTCTCTATCGCAAACGCGATATCAATACGATATCTCAATGGGGTAATTACCGAACTAAGTTTAATTTTCGAATTTACGGTGCCGGTAATCAGGCTGGTGCCATTGGACGATAAACGTTCATCTGATTGGGCAATCTCCCGTAACTGTTCGAAATTCAAACTTTCAGGATTTACGGTCTGGGCCGTTATAGATTTGACCCAATTTGCTCGGATCCTCACTGAAATGGATATTGAATTTTTCCGCCTATTCGCACTTCTATTATGTAATTGATCAATGAGGAATCAGAAGATTTACGAGCTTAATTTTATGGAAAAAATTGCATTCATGATGTTAAATATTGTGATGTGACTTTACTTTTTTGGCTTAAAAATTTTAAAGTACTAATTTAGTAGTAGTAGTAAGTAGTAATTTATTCGCCTCTGTGGTCTAGCGGTTCAGTTGTTGGACTTGACTACATGAGGTCCTGGGTTCGAATCCCGGGTCGGGCAACAAAAAAAAAATTGGGTTTTTCCAATTTTCTAATAAAAAAAATGTTGCTCGGGATAGGATATGTGCCCGGTTGACGATAGGCTTGCCACCTATCACATTGTGGGACTCAGTATCTTCGGCTAGTCGTAGGTGCCCTGGTTGTGCCTCTGCCTACCTCTTCGGGGATACGGGCGTCAAGATACTCTTCTATTGAATAGCCCAACAAAAATGTTAAGCTTTTTGTGACAATATAGTTGTTTATTGACGAAACCACTTCGTAAAATTTAGCTAAGGACCATCTCGATCAAGTCGCTATTCAAATAAAAAACCTTCGTATGAAATATAATTCCACAAACAGAGACATACATGCATGCAGATTTATAACACCCCTCTTTTATTATTCGGTTTAAAAACTTTGCATAGGCTGATTCACTGGTAGAAGATAATGTCATCTATACTAATAATATTATTAAGAGGAAAGGTTTGACTTTTGTTTGATTGTTTGAAATAAATAAGCTCCGAAACTACTAGACCGATTTAAAAAATTCATTCACCTTTAGAACTACATTATCCCTGAGTGACATAGGCTTTGTTTCATCAAAATCAGTGCTGTAGAAGCCAAGTTACGTAGGTGAAGCTGCGTGAAACTGCAACTATATATAAAACCAGTTTGGCGCAACTTTTATGTAAAAAATAAAAAAAATAAGTTTGCTTTGTTTTTTATTCGCCCAAATCATATGACATTAGTTGCCTTATATCTGAATGCCTTTAGACTTACTTTCAAACTATACGGGTTATAATTTTTCAACTAAACTTTATACAAAATTCGGGTTTGCTATGTATCTATGGAAGTCCCGCCTCTTATTACGTAGTATTTGTATACTCTTTGTATAAAACTAGAAAAGTAAATAAATAGCTAGTTCAAAGGATTCATGAACAGATTAACATGTATGTATTTACTAGGTAGTAGAGTTTCGCAGCGACTGGTACCACCACCTTACCTATTCCTGCCGCAATAACGTCATAACGTGTTCCGGTTCGGAGGGAAATGTAGCCGGTAAACTTACTTTTGCTTAAGGCCTAACATCTTGACCTCAGGTTGGCAACGCACCATTACCATCTTTGGTGTCTCTAGGCGGCGTGAATTTCTTACCATCAGGGAATCCGACTGCTTGGTTGCCTTCCTACAACATTAAAAAATGTAAATATATAGCTAGTTTTAAATGATTTAAACACAGATTAACGTGTATGTATGTCTATGTATAACCAATTTGATTAAAACATAAGTCCACAACGGACAGCAGTGAACCGTGAGTATAAATGGGTTTAATGTCACTCACCGAGTGAGAAACGTCGCATCTGGTCGGGGCTATTTTCCATCCGCATTGGAGAAAAGAAAAACAAATTCAATTCGTCAAAATATTTCCCGGGCGAGATAAAGCGATTATTGCGGTCTAAAAAACACTGATACCGCCTCTGTTTTCATACGCTTTTTGTACATTTTTTTGCCGGTCAAATAAAACTGTGGAACTTTTATCCGCATTCTATTACTAGTGTGATTGGTTAGATGAACGAAATGTGTTTTAACCGGCTCCGAAAACGAGGTTTTCAATCTGTACGTTTTTTTTTCGATTCTTCAGCTATTAATAGATGGATTACCATGGTTGGTCTTTCAAATGGCAGGTCATGATTCAAAAGTCCCATACAAAATTGACCGAGATCCGACATGTAATTTTGTGGAAAATGGAAAGTTGGGCAAAAGTTAAACTTTGTGTATTTCGATTACTTTTTAATAAAATTGAGCCAGGTTTTTCAGGTCACTATCGTGTGCCACTTTAAAGACTATAGTAACTTGTTATTCGAAATTACAAATGTACTTGTGTAAAAGGTTTAAGAATACCAGCTGTAGGTTGGCAACGCATCATTTACACATTTGTCATCAAGAGGCGATATGTATTCATTACTACAAGATATTGTTCTATTTGTCTAAAAATACCATGAAAATAAATAAAAATAATTAATACACGTTAAAAAAGTAATGTGAGATCATAAATCTGGATTACCCTAAATCATTTGTATTGCGTTTCGGTGCAGCCTTACAAATAAGTTTAGTTTCCCCCCCTCTAGGGACCTGAACCTACCGCACTCGAGCTACGTGAGGGAACTACGGATTACGGCTTACGGGAGATTAGTTGAATACTTTTGTTTTCGGCAATAAGGCCCCTTCTTAAATAGACGTGGGGATAGACATAGCTGGTGTAAGGCAGGTCAGGTGGTTGGAATTTTTTACATTACAAAAAAGAGGGCGAATATGGTCAGGGTTCACATGTTTACTATATTTTTTGTAGACGTTTTTTACGTATCTACAGCATTTACCCGTGTTGGTCCTATGTTCTTTAGACAGATGTAGACTTAGTAGTAGTAGTAGTAGTATCTTCACGCCCATATCCCCGAAGAGGTAGGCAGAGGCACAACCATGGCACCCACGACTAGCACAATAGGATAGGTGGCAAGCCTATCGCCAACCGGGCACGTTTCCAATCCCGACCAACATTTTTTTATTAGAAAATTGGAAAAATCCAATTTTCTTTTTGTTGGCCGACCCGGGATTCGAACCCGAGACCTCATGCAGTCAAGTCCAAGACCCGGACCGCTCGACCACAGAGGCGACTTGTTTGATATTATATTGCTGTTTACACATAAGCTGCTATCTTACTAAGCTCCCAGCTGGCGGATTTCGGTACGTTTGCTAACACTGTGACAAGACATGTTCAGGAACGGCGTTTGGATATGGCGCGGTTGGGCAACCGCCCAGGGCGCCAAGATGTAAAGGGGCGTCAGATCCTGAACGCTGTATATTATTTACCTTTTAGTATGGTTTTGAACAGCATTTAGAGGGCGCCGTATAAATTACGCCAAGGGTGCTGCTAATACTGAAACCGCTACTGGGCATGGTGATAGAGCATTTCCTCCATTCTCCAGGATTGGTTATGTAAATTACTTCACGATATTATCACTAAAACGTAGACCAAGATACAGCCACGATAGGCCGAAGGTACTTTGTTCTGTGTTGTATTAAGTGAAAAACTTATCGACAAACGGAATTTATCCAAAACTGGGATTTTTTTTTTATATTAGAAAAATTAAAATATTTGTGAATCGCCTGACTAATTAGACCCGGAACTCGTGTATTCAACGCCAACACCGGACCACTAGACTCCAATCGGGATTGTACCACCCCTTTTTTTTATGATAATGGAAGGCAAACAAGCAGACGGATTTCCTGATGGTAAGAAATTCACGCCGCCTAGAGACACCAAAGGTGGTAATGGTGCGTTGCCAACCTGAGACCGAGATGTAAGGCCTCGAGCAAAAGTAAGTTTATCGGCTACCTTACCCTCCAAACCGGAACACGTCATGACGTTGTGGCGGCAGAAATAGGTAAGGCGGTGGTACCAATGCAGGTGAGTCGCTGCTAGGTGGTAACCTAGTAAGATGTCATGGTCTTAGTGATGGTAAACCTATGCTCGCCTTTTACGAGCTGCCTGGCAGGAAGGCAGATGGTCTATGCTACAAAGGAGCCCGGACCAACACGGGGAAAACCTATTACCTATTCCTGCCACCCTAACGCCATGACGTGTTTTAATAGAGAGTAGCATAGCCGGTAAACTTAATACACAAAAACGACAAAATATTAAGTTAAAAAGAAATATTTGTAGCATCTTAACCATGAACTTCAATTTGGATGTATCACCTAATCCATGCTTGTCTATTTATAACCTTCCCCTTCATCGTAAAACTTATAAATAATAAGCGGGAGCTGTGCATTAAACTGCTGTAGATAAATCAATTAAAAATCAACCTTACCCTGTTGGAAAGAGGGGTGAAATTGTGATAATATTCACAAATAAATTCGCTTACGTAAACACCCGCAATGTTACCAGGATTTTTGAAATAGAGTTTATAAATAGTGACTTAAACCGATGCGGTTTAGGGTAATGTACTTGAGAGGTTCAGCGGAATATCTGCAGGAAACCATAAAACGGAACCATCACAGATATGTTTTCTGTGTGTCCGTTTGACTGACGAGTTTTCCCCATATTGGTACAGGTAGTAAGTTAGACCATCTGCCTCTTTGCCAGGCAGTTAAAAAGAGACGAGCATTAGATAAAATATTGGTAATTAGCAACAAGACCACTGGTGGCAGAGGGCTGTGCAGCAACTTGCATCCACCGCTTTACCTATTTCTGACGCCATAATGACTTTGTCATGTTCCAGAGGTAGGGTAGCTGGTAGACTAGCAAAAATGCATTCCATCACGGCTTAAGGATAACACCACACCTGTAACATCTATGGTTTCTATAGCCCACGGTTGCCTCTTGCCATCAGGATAGCCATGTGCTTGGTCGCTGAACTCTTACATAAGAAAACTACTCTTAAAGCACTGTCTCCCAAACATTGTTCTTTTATGTCCGGTATTTTTTTTTCTTATTTTTCAACCCAAACCCGCATTTACACGTGTCACATTAAATATTTAAAATAGTCTCATTTATTTTAGGTAAAAATGTTTTATTTAGTGTTAAGTTGTAGAGCTTCTGCTTGTTTTTATTAAATCACGAAATATGACTTAAGATTTGCCCTGAGGTTTAGTTCCACTACAATTAAGTTGCAATGTTTCTTTTTAAAAATTGGAGAAAAATGTTAATATCAATGATAGTTTGTAAAAACTAGTATTACAAATATTGTAAACTTTGCTTTATGCTGTCCCTACTAATATTTGGGTTTTTTTTATGAAATTTAACGAGAGTACAAATAAATCAAATAGGTACATTTATTTGCTTGGATTGTGGTACTTTGTTACATTATAACAAAGACCGCACATCCGTCATTGTTGACATGCAAATTTAAAATAATCATTTCATTTATATAAATTTCACTACACTTTAATTAATTTGAGTTTTAAACTTTTCACCATTCCAGTACATAATTTGATTCAAGTAAAACTTCGGAGCTATTTGTAAAAAACGCCCGATTAAAAAAAAAAAGTGTTTTCAAAACCTACACTAACAATTTAGATAACATAAATACGGATGAAACCGTAAGCAGCAAATAAGGAAAACTTGAATTTATTTCTAATCGTACCAAATATTGAAATACACAGTTTTCGTTACATTCGTTTATGTCCAACATAAAGGACATTTTATTGAATTACATTCCAACGGCACCCATCACAAAACGTCAATGATAAACAGATAAACATGTTTATTGACGCAGCTGTCACTCCCCGAATATTCCTGAACGTTTATCGGGAACACTGGCCTGGAAATAATAAGACATTTGATATCTCCGTTATTTCATTCACACCCCTTCGAGGCGCCGGAATTTAATACTTTCAAGATATTGAAAATCATTACTTTGGTTTTTGAAGTAATATTTAATTTCGTGGAAAGATACTTGTGGTTTTTATTCATGCAATATTTTTACTTCGCGGAAGAATATTGAATTTAATGAAAAGGAAAGATATCATTTTTTTGTGAAATGTTTTTTGTTAAATTTACTAAATGTTTTGAAAAAAAAATTGTGTTTGTACTTACGTACACGCGTTAGAAGTTATACTTCTTCGGCGTAATAAGATAAAAATCTTTTTAAAATTTTTATCTTTTGCCTTATTTTAGATTTGTAGACAAAATGACACTAACCATAGAAATAAAGAAATATTGTAAATACAGTTGTCAGTTCTCACGCAAACATACGTACATGTCCTTACTTTTACTTTGTCGGTACCTTTTTTTGAAAAACTAATATGTTATCTATAGCTAACTTCATCATGTCGGTTTTTCGTGACGGTGTGCGCGCGCATCGTAAAAATTTACCCTCATCATTTTTTTCTAACGCGCCAAAAGAAGTATAACTTCAACAAGAAAAGACGTTGTAAGTATAACAACAAGTAAATAGGATTAACTTATTTCTCAGCATTGATACTACATTTTAAATAACAACTACATTCAACGATAGGAAGCTTAGCCAAGACACTAAGGACATTATGTAATAGGTGGCAAGCCAAACGCAAACCGATATCCAATCCCGAACAATTTTTTTTATTAGAAAATTTGGGAAAACCACATTTTCTTTGTGTTGCTCAGCCCGAGAATCGAACCCGGGACCTCAAGAAGTGTTAGAACACCTTAAACTGCTAGACCACACAGGCGACTTAATTATTATAATAAAAAATAAATATATTCATGTCTTTGCTGTCTGTAGGTGTCATGTAAATTATATTATCTTGAAATTTGATTAATTGTTTCCATTCTTATGCCATAAATGTTCCTGCATTACACACATTGCCTGTATCTATAACAGACATATTTCTTCATTTGAAAATTCAATTTACCGAATTTTCCTTTTTCACTTCGTTTCTGACGCGTAATAACTACAGAAACTCATAATGAAGACTTCAGAGCAACTTGATACAAGGAACCCTCCACGGTGTCCTTTAATTGTCTGTTTTATTTGTAAACCGAAACGAAGGACTTGCACCCCCTTGTTTTTTTACGATCTAAAATTATTTCGGTAATTCTATACCATCGCTTTCACTTTGGTAAGTAGTGTTAGGAGTTTTGAATAAACGACGGCAGAGGGTTACGTATTAATAAGTTTTCCTAATCTCAAATGTATACAATAGTAGGTACTATATTAATTATGCGCTTCGGCTATATTCGTCAAGCTTCGGAAATCCGACTGAATTTTAAAGATATGTATTTAGTGTTGTTATTACATAATTAATCATTTCGCTTAAATTTAGATTAGGTCAGCCAATTTAAAAATAAAAGTATAAAGTTTAAAAAGTCTAAAGCCCAAGCGCATAATTTAAACAGTAGTACTGTACTTTCTTGAACAAATCTAGCTATTTTCTTATGGCCTATGATAATACTAGTTCTGTTTAGAATAATTCATATACAATCCTACTTATATCATAAATGCGAAAGTTTGTATGATTGCTTGTTACTCCTTCACGCAAAAACTTCTGAGCTGATTTTCATGAAATTTGCCACAAACGAGGGTAACTTAGATAAACATAATATAGGACAGTTTTTGCCCCGAAAAAATGTTCCTGAGGGATTAACCAAGAGGCAGAATATCTGCATTATTTACTATGTTTTTAGATGAAATATCAATGCAGAAAAATCTCTTACGTCTCTATTATCTTTCATCGTCCTGTATAAGGTACCACCTTTTTATGGGCACACTAAGTCCCTTGCGGGGAAACCATGGACTATCACTATTTCTACAGATCTGCCTAGTTTTCTCCACTTTCACTACTCTTTTCATACAAACACATTAGTTTCGAAGACTTTTGATACCAGATATAAGGATCAGGTAGTAGAATCGACCTAGGTCTAACAGGTTACCTATTACAATCTACGCTATCATTGTATATCTGATTTGTCAATCTTTCACCTGCCTATTGTTTCCATATGACCTAACCAACGGAGCTATGTCTATTACAAAAAAAAGTATCTTCCCATATCCCCGAAGAGGTAGGCAGAGGCACAACCAGGGCACCCACGACTAGCCGAAGATACTAAGTCCCACAATATGATAGGTGGCAAGCCTATCGCGAACCGGGCACATTTCCAATCCCGACCAACATTTTTTTATTAGAAAATTGGAAAAATCCAATTTTCTTTTTGTTGGTCAACCCGGGATTCGAACCCGGGACCTCATGCAGTCAAGTCCAACACCCGGACCGCTAGACCACAGAGGCGATAATGATGAGTCTATTATAATATTTTAAAGAAAGTTATAGCTATAGCTATAAATAATATTAAAGTATATTTTTTCTTCCTCTTGCCGTCCCCTTTGTCTCAGTGTACTTATTTATAAACCGATTAGTTTCCACATACCTCCAACGTGTTGCTCGTTACGTTGTTATAATTACTTAAGTTATCTGTTTTTAGTTCATGTATTTTTATTGAGCAATTTATCTTGAACGAACAAATTTTACGGTCCCGTCTCGTCCTAAGGATTAATTCCCGAGGGCTGCGTTTCAGTGTATTGTGACGTTTAAATTGGGTTCAGACTTCAGATCTGACTGTGCTTAGGATAGTTAGATGAACGCTTCCTCTGTCCCTATGTCCCTTTGTATGTTTAAGTCTTTCAAACTAAGCAACGGATTTTGATGCGGTTTTTTTAAAGATAAAGTAATTGAAGAGAAAGGTTTATATGTATATCTCATTACCGTGCGAAATCAGGGTGGGCCGCTAGCCATATTAAAAATAAACGTAGAGTATTTTTTTATGTAAGAAGTCAGTGAACAAGCGGTAAGCACACGGTTCTCCTGATGATAAGCAACAAACGCGACACATAGACACCATAGATGTCATAGGTGCGTAGCTATCCAGTATCCAAGATATTAGGGCCATTGTGTAAGTTGTATTGTGTATTGTAGAATCAATCACCGGTCGCATTTGCAACAGTGAAATCAGAGAGAAATGGGATTGAAAGATACTCTTTGTAGGCAAGCTCCGTTGGTTCGGTCATGTGGAAAGAGTGGCAGGTGATTTACAAAGCGGATATATTTTTTAATGATATTGGAAGGCAAACAAGCAGACGGATTTCCTGATGGTAAGAAATTCACGTCGCCTAGAGACACTAAAGGTGGTAATGGTGCGTTGCTAACCTGGGGCCGGGATGTTAGGCCTCGAGCAAAAGTAAGTTTACCGGCTACCTTACCCTCCGAATCGGAACACGTCATGACGTTATGGCGGCAGGAATAGGTAAGGCGGTGGTACCAATCCGGGCGAGTAGCTGCTAAACTCTACCACCTAGTCAGAATTCAGGGTGTTAGTGACGGTGAGCCTTTGCTCACCTTTTACGAGCTGCCTGGCAAGGAAGGCAGACGGTCTATAAAGGAGCCTGGACCAACACGGGGATATACAATGCGAATGTGGATGTAGGTACCTGAGACACCTAGGTTGACATTCCACGATCAGATTGTTCGAGTTATTCGAGGGTGGTGTCAAGAGTCTCCAAAATTGGTATATTAGCCAGAAAGGATCGTGAGATTGAGCACTCGATACCCTCTGCCTACCCATAAGGGACTTGGCGTGAAGCTGAATAAGCACCAATGCCTAGTAAACTAAATGCCTTTCAGATAAACTATGCCTAGAATAAAGGGACGTTTTTCTATACTTGTTTGTTGGAAGCCGCACCATTGTTACATAAAAATGACGGCACATGTGAACAAAGAGGGGTCGTAGGCGTCAAGGGTGCATCTAGAGCTTTCATATTAGCCTCATGCTACTGTTGATATTATCTGAGTGAAAAAGCCAGACGTTTTTAGTTTTCAAAGAACTCTATGCGTTTGTTACCTTCAGCTATTCTGTTTTAGGCTTGCTTGTGAATCTTTAAGCATATACTGAGTACTAACACTAATAAAAAGAACCGTTTTTCTAATATACTTTTACTAAGAAAATAGCTAATGCAGTCACATTAGATATTTTTCTTATATATAAAAAGGAGCGGCCAGCCCCGACTTCGCACATAAATAAACATATAAACCATCCTCTTTAATCATTATATGTATTTAAAAGCGGCATCAAAATCCGTTGCGTAGTTTTAAAGATTTAAGCATACAAAGGGACATAGGGACAGAGGACGCGACTTTGTTTTATACTATGTAGTGACGATACCGCATTTCTCTTGGTCATCGTATTACGCTTAGAATGTATCTACCAATTTTTGCAACTTCTTTTTTTAGTGTTAGTTACTGTCATGAGAAGATACATATGAAAAAAACAATTTTCATAGCTAGAACAGGACGTCTATTGGATAAGCCAGTCTATGTAATTTAGAAAGCAAAAGTAGTAGACGGTTTGTTCTATTAACGAAGAGTCAGAGTAGTGGGCCCCCAAAGGGTTGAATAGAGGATGAGAGTTTATAGTATTAAAGTCCATCCATTTGGAAGTTAGCCGAACGCGACGAAATTTGACACGCTACCGTCGCAAAGAGTATCCAAAGGAGATCTAAATAACTTTAAGATTCGCAAACAAAGCCGTGGCATTCAACTAGTAATTACTGTAAAATAGTTAAGGAGTAATGACAGTTGACATAATTACTGAATCGTTTCCGAACCCAAACATAATATTTGAACTCATGTCTTTCTTCTATCGGTTTACGGCCAATGTTAATAATGTATCTCAATCTAATGGATTTCAAGCAATCTAGATAGCTGCGTATCCGCCGGCCTATCCCAGACGTAATTGACATACTTATCCAGTTCACAGATATGTTATTGGCAAGCAATAACATAAAAATGGATCAAAATATCAATCTTGGACAGCGAGTTTTGGATTAGGATTGAATATTAATATTGGCCGTTAGTAGATTCGGCGTAAATCGCGAGCATGATACCGACGGATTAAAATTGTAAAAATCTGTTATGCTGACTCTTTCTAGTCGCCTATTGTTTTTAAATATCTTCAATGTAAATAATTCACTCTTTTATAGTTTTTAATTTTTTTAGTTTTATTATAAATAGTGTAATAACTTTTTTTTTACCTTTTTTTAGTGTAATAACTATAACGACTAAATTACCATATCTTTTTTCTCTAGTATAATTCATATTAGTTAATATTCTAATATCTAATGAAGCATATCATACAGCATAGTGTAGAAATAGAAATCTACTAACTATTAATAAACTTTAGCGTACCTAATAAATTTGCTAAATAACTTTTTTATCTTATAATTTCAATCATAATGATGACTTCATTTCCTCATTCAAATAAAAAAAAAATCGCTCACTATTTTTTCGTTATCACAAAATATCTACAACACACACCATATCTTTATGATTTTAATTTTTCTGGACAATTTATTTTAACATTACCTTTGTTGGTGCATTAATACAAAATGCAGTTTGCTACGGCAACATTATACGTGAGGAAAATAAAGGTAATGCTCCAGGCGCGATGGAATATCAAAGTGTATCTCAGTGGTGCTACGAGTAGCGCATTCAATAAAAAAACTGTTCCTACATAGTGTGCAATATATGTGCATAAAAATATCGTATGTTATTATGTTGCAGTTTTATAGCAGTATGTTGTTGTTTTGCAATAAGCAATTTATATGCTTTGCGTGGTAGTCAACTATCTAACGTCTAATACATAGAAATACTTAAATAGATGCCAGAATAAATTTAGGTCGGTCGGCGTAGTTAGGCGAGTACACTAGTCACTGTTAAACAAATTTTATTATTTTTAAATGTCAATTACTCAATCTAAATTAAAAATAAGACAGTCTTTCACAGTTGCTAAATAATGAAAAACCTCACTCCAGACAGTATTCGACCTTGAACCCTTTTGTTATTCGTTTACGAAGGCTCTAAGTTTGAGCTCTTAAGCACTGATATCACGTAGAGCCAAGCTTTTCACTCTAAACGCTCTAACTGTACGAGCTCTAATAGGACAATTTTAAACCTAAGCCAATATGTATGGCTTGCCCTATTTGCTACCGTCATTTACTTGGGCGTGAAGTGAAAAATGGATTCGCTGATCATGACTAATGTTATATTATAAATAAAACTCACAATGGTGAAACGGTTAAGCCACATAATATGTGGCTTATTTTATTTCGGCAAAGGTGTAAAGTTTTCAGAAATTGGAGCGTGTAGAGTTAGAGCGCTTAGTATTTTTTATGCTCGAGAATGATATCTAATAATTTTTTGTACAGGGCCATGCCGTCTCGTCTTGGCAACATTTTGTATGAAAATGTTTCTGATAAAAAAAATAGTAATGTATGAAGTTTTTCTCTAGTACAATTAGTTATAGTTAATCTGATTTTTAATTCTCTCTTGATTCTGATTAGATCCCGTCATGTAAGATTTTCTTCTTTTTAAATTGTGAAAAATTATCCTAAACAAGGGACTAGTGCTAAAGTTAAAATATCTTAAGTAATTCCGAAAGCTCAAAGGATTTGCACAAGAGAACTACATAAGTATAATACGCGCGAAGACGGGTGCAACGGCTAGATTATATAAATAATAATGTAATCTACAAAGTAACCTCATCATGTACTCGCGGTAAGATTGCAATTTTCCAGTGCAATTTGTTATTACTCTACCGTTCTTGGTGCTTTAATATATAATGCTGTTCTTTACGTGAATATTATACTAACTAGTATCTTAAATAATTTATTATTTATTCATATTTAGATTATTGTGTTAAAAATAATAAATAATAATAAAAAGTTTGATTAGAAATTAATGCAATACGATAATAACCACTTAAAAGAATAAGTGTTTAAATTTATAAAATGCATGCATGTGTATGTGTGTGTGTGTGTGTTTTGTGTTTGTGTATTTATATAATATATTATCAATTGCGTTAAAAACTAGAAAAAGGGCTACCCTACAAAGTGCAATTTTTACATATATGCTGAATTCATAATCTACAAGATGTCTTTATATTCAACTTAAGCGAAAATTTATTATCTTTTAAGAATAACTCAAAAACTAATAAGATGTTGAACATTGATGTGGGACCATTTCGGAATCATTTGCTATCTTTCGAAAAAATAGTATTTATTTGAAAAGGAAGGGAAACAAGTAGATCAATTTCCTGATGTTTATAAATTCATGCCGCCTAGTGACACCAAAGGTGGTAATAGTGCGTTGCCTACCTGAGGCCGGGATGTTAGGCCTCGAACAAAAGTAAGTTTATTGGCTACCTTACACTCTGAACCGGAACACGTCATGACGTTACGGCAGCAATAGGTAAGGCGGTGGTAACAATCCGGGCGAGTCGCTGCTAAACTCTACCACCTATGCTCGCCTTTTATGAGCTGCCTGGCAAAGAAGGCAGATGATTCTACTAAGGAGCCCGGACGAACACGGGGAAAAATAAATTCATTTCAGGAAAAATATTAGTATAACTTATGTTTTCCTTATCTTTCTTGGTGCATTAACACATAATGCAGTTTTCTACGCCAACATTATACGTGTGGAAAATGAAGCTTATAGCTCTAGGCGCGATGAAATATTAAAGTGAATTTCAACGACACAGCAACTCGTTCAAAAGTAAGAAATATTTTTACCACACAGAGTTTGAAATTTAAATTAACTTAATAATTTTGTCTGAAATATATTTCTTTAATATATTAAAAAGGTTTTTTCAATAAATTGTATTTGAAACTTATTTTTCTTTGTTAATCCTACTAATATAAACGCGAAAGTTTATGAGTATATATGTATGTTTGTTTGTAACTCTTTCACGCTCGGATGGCTGAACGGATTTGTCTGAAATTGGAAACACAGATAGATTGTGACCTCGATTAACATATACATAGTTTGATACTGATCGCACAACGGGTTCTTTTGAAAACTCGGGTGAAGTTGCTCTGTTTTCTACACCATTTTATCTATATTAATATTATAAAGAGGAATGGTTTGATTTTTAGTCTCTTTGTTTGTTTGAAATGAATAGGCTCCGAAATTGCTGGATCGATTGCAAAAATTATTTCAGGTTTAGAATGCTACCTTATCTCTGAGTGACATAGGTTTTGTTTCATCAAAGTCGGTGCAGTAGAAGCCAAGTTACGCAGGTAAAGCTGCGTGAAACTGTTAGTTAATACTTAAACTCAAAATATATTTATTCACATGGATCTATACAAATATTCTTGTGACGCGGCTATATAATTCTAAAAACTACCACCGGATTGGAACGCGGCCACACACTGAGAAGATCCGGCGAAAGAAACTCAGCGGGCTTGTCTTTATTTCTTATAAATAAAATTTACAAAAGTATATTACATTTCATTAATTTGTAGAGATTGTATGAGGAGCAATTAATCCCAAGCATCCCAACCAATCTGTCTTCTAAATATTCTGAAATGTTATAATAACCTTTACCATACAACTTAGATTTAATACATTTTTTAAGTTTATTTAATGGTACGTCTTTAATATACTCGGGAAGTTTATTATAAAAACGTATACATTGGCCCATGAAAGAATAACTGATTCTGTGGAGACGAGACTTACTATACTAAAATACTAAATGTTATGGGATGTAAATTTTCTATCGTTAGCATATCATAATATAACTTCCCATAAAACACTTATGCTCTTCCAAATAAAATTATTACAATCTGTGCAATTGCATTATTTTTTATAAGATTGGACGGCAAACAAGATACGCTGATGGTAATAAATACTCATCACATAAGTTGAAGTCAAAAATGGTAAGTAACGGTACATTTACCTATTGAAGATAGACTTGACACCTATCAAATTATGGGACTTAACTGTCTGTGGCTTGTCGCGGGTTGTGACACTGCCTACTTCTTCGGGCTATCGGCGTGAAGATACTTTTTTACATTTACTGGAACAATTTATATCATGAGTATAATAATATGACGTAATGGGACCGCCTCGTTGGTCGAGTGGCTAACGTACACGCTTAACTACATCGACCAAACGCGAGGCTCGGGTTCGATTCCCGAAGGGAGCACGCATTTGTGTGATGAACATTTAGATGGCTGCATTTCCGGGTCTGGGTGTTTATTAAATATTAAATATATTCTGGTATCTATTTAAGTATTTCTATGTGTTAGTATCGTTGACTAACACCCATAACACAAGCATATAATTTGCTTACTTTGGGGTTAGATTCAATTCGTGTGATTAGTCCAGGGATATTTATTTATTTATGTAATATGAATTATATATATGAGATATAATATAATTAAAAACACACATTTTGAGTTTCCCGAATGTCGAACCCCGAACGTCATGTCATGTAATTGGTTTACATTTATTTGAAAAGTCTGGCATCAGCTTGACAAGGCATCATTACCAGCTTTGGTGTCTCGAGGCGGCGTGAATTTCTTACCATCAGGAAATCCGTCTACTTGTTTGCCTTCCAATATCATTAAAAAACGTCACCACTGGTGGTAAATTCCTGTGCAACAACTTACCTAGTTAGAGATCTACTGCTTTAATTATTCCTGCGCCATAATGACGATGTCATGTTCCGGTGTGGAGGGTAGGGTAGCCAGTAGACTTGTACGATTAGCTTAACACTCTGGCCATAGAACAGCGACGCACCTACAACATCAATGGTGTCTATAGCTTGCAGTTATCTCTTACCATCAGGGGAGTCGCGTGGTTACTTGCTGTCGTTTAACATAAAAAAAATTAACCAAATGATATTTTCTTGTCGACCATATTTTATATTAAAAAATAATCCCAATTTTTCCCTAAATTTAATAAAATACAGTCATTTAAAGGGAAATCTTTTTAAATTTAAAATGTAATGATATATGCAAATATCCTTCCCCTCACTTCCTTACAATTTAAGGGGAGTCTGTTTATTTTGTGTTTATCCGACGAGTGTTTCATTTTCCAAATTGAACGAAAAATGGCACGGAGTCAAGTGAAAATTATAATTATTTAATGAAAAGTGAAAAACTTTTTTTTGCAAGTTTTGTTTTGTTATTTAGTTTCTGTACTTCTTATCGTCGTTGTTTGGTGGAACTCCATTGTTGACACAATTCACTAACAATAAATGTTATAGCCCTGATGATGCTTACATAGTGAAACCGTTTTGCGATTTTCATAAATCCACCTGATTTTATAAAATATGCAAAAAGTTGCTGGTATATATATTATAATTTAAAAATGTTATTTTTTTGCTACTAGAATTAAATATTAGTCCCTTGCGTTTCTAAGTTTTCCAGCTACCCAACCCTTTTAATCAGAATACGACAACGACGAGCACTTACGTTGTGGTGTTTATAAAATGTATCTATATTGAAGAGACGTTGCGGGAGTCTACGATATAATGAGACTGCCTAATAATCGATCACTCTAAACTCAATGTTAACACCTTTCTGAGTTAAATGCTATGCTTTTACTACATAGTATAAAACAAAGTCGTTTTCCGCTATCTGTCCCTATGTATGCTTAGATTTTGAACCCAGTTCAAAAAAAGGAAGAGGTTCTCTATTCGGCAGGTATATTCTTTTTTTATGGGTATACACTGTTTTCTTAGATATTTCTGAACCGATTTACGTAATAATTTTTTTGTTTGATGCGGAATAGCTTTGACTTGTACCACAAAAATTTGATTCAGGTAGGCCCATTAGTACTTATTTTATAAGCATTTTTTTTATCTACTTTCACCCATCCCGATGTTTAATTTTATTAAATTAAATCATATTAGCAATTATCTAAAAAGTATAAAATAACTACGTAAAAATACTTAAGTATAAAATAACAAGAAAAAGTTATCAGTTTTTACGTTTTAGTTTTGAAGTCGGTTTTTATTAACTTAGTTAATTTTTTAAAACCACGCAGCGGATGTTGATGCGATATTTCAACAGGCAGAGTAATTCAAGAGGAAGGTTTTTATATATAATAACATAAAAGTTTATGCACGCGTGCGAAGCTGGGACGGTCTAGTAATAAACAATAAAATAATTATATTTACATTCCTTTACTTTCTCGCGACCAAATGCTGAATGTGAAAATGTTCTAGATTTATTTATTTTTAGTTGCAAGCCTTTAATGTTGCTATAAAAGCTGACACCGATTTAAAAATTACAAAATTTGAAGTCTTAAAATTTAAATTTTTTAAATTTACAAATTTGTGTGTAATTTTATTTGTCAGTTCATACATTTTTAGACGCCTATGAACGTTAGCTTTACAAATTTGTAAAATAGTAAGTTTGAAAGAAAGAAAGAAAAAATATTTATTTGCGGAATATGAGTGTTACAAAGATGTTAAAAAATATTTAGACGTTTCTTTCTACATATTCTACCAACTTGTGGTTTGCAAATATTTTAATAGTTATTTATTAAATTACATAGTTATTTTAATTATTTACTTACTTTGCTTGCTGATACAAAAATTGTAGTTCTAAAGCTGAATTTTATATATAGTTTAAATTGTTAGACGTCTCTCAGCAACAATATATTTTCAACAGTTCTAACCTCTAAAACTTATTTTATTATACCAGTGCTACCTAATTCTTGCATAGCAGATGATTCAAATTTTACAGTAGCAGTTACCTTCTGATTTGGGAGCATCCAAAGAGAAAGTTTTATTACGAGCTTTAATAAAACGACTAAGGTCTGGTCATATGGCAAATTTTAATTTCGCACTGTAACATTTTCCTTTTGTATATTTCTAGTCCTGTTTTATTATACAATACAAATTACAAAGAATAACAATGTGCCTTAGGAGTTGCATGTAGGTCATCAAACCACAGAGTAACAAGACAAATATTTGTATTTTCTTTTTTACAAGCAAAAAGCAGAGAAAAGCATTGTTCGTGATAATAGGTTGCTTTGCTAAACAAACGATAGTCTTAGCTACAGTTAATTTTTCGCTTAGAATAATATTCTGTTAAAAACTTATGTGTTTTATTTCAAATAATAACATTTTAATTAATTTAGCAAAAGGATGGTAAACTCTAGGTTCTAGGCAATATTTTTATAAGAAAACGATGAGTGGCACTCCGGGAGTGCCGACAGAAGTGAAAACTTGAATATTAACGTTGTGCATTTTTGATATTTTGGAATGGTTAGGGAATAATTTTGCACGAATAGCTTTAAATATCATTATGGAAGTACTTTCATTCATGTGGTAGAATACAATATTCATTTATTGCTCTATCGTACACAAAAATGACAACACGCGCGCAAACGTCCTGCGCTGTCTCACGAATTTTCGATCAGGTCAAGTGTCCTGACGCGAGTTCAGAATATTTAACCCATTCCAAAAAAAATTAACATTGTTTGCAAGTTTAGCATTGTTTGTTTTGAATAAATAATAAATGAAAGCAAAAAAAATGTTTCTTTTTTCGATAAATAGTTCACAATTCAGAGGTGGTTCAATATAACTTTGATGAAAATGCAACACTAAGTTTTTAAGTATACTTAAAAACGTATATATTTTAGGTATCTAGATGACGTGGTAATAAAATCGGAGTCTTTTTTGAAGTTTCACTAAGTCTAAAATATTATCGAGTAAATAAAATAAAAGTAAGATTTTTCTCTTTCGATGATCTTTGTAGAGAAAAGCTTATTGATATTCTACCCGCGCACTACGCGACCTACGTACGGCATATATCGACCCAAGTTACTGACCTTCGGGGATAAACTTGGCAGATGGAAAAGTTTTGTTTAAAGAATATAATATAGTATGTATAAAGAAGCTTTATAGTTTGTTGGCAATATAAGTATTTTTAGGTAGTAAGTGTTGGTTCGGGTTCCTTTGCAGTGTAGTCTATCTGAATTCCTGCCAGTCAGCTCGTAAAAGACGAGCATAGGCTTACCGTCACTAACACCGTGATATCTGACTAGGTGGTAGAGTTTCGCAGCGACTCACCCGGATTGGTACCACCGCCTTACCTATTCCTGCCGCCATAACGTCATGATGTGTTTCGGTTCGGAGGGTAAGGTAGCCGGTAAACTTACTTTTGTTCGAGGCCAAACATCCTGGCATCAGGTTGGCAACGCACCATTACCACCTTTGGTGTCTCTAGGCGGCGTGAATTTCTTACCATCAGGAAATCTATCTGCTTGTTTACCTTCCAATATCATAAAAAAGAGGTGATCGTTTGAAATGTTAAACCTAAG
>NJDD01004547.1:0-21675 GCA_002245505.1 Calephelis nemesis | reverse complement strand
TATTTATGTATTAAACTAACACACTGTAAAAGTAATATATGTTATTTGCAGTTAAAAAAATATTTTTTTTCTTTATTACAATATTTATGGCAAGACTAGGTATATGCAGTTCTCTGTAATTTATCTTTCGTCATCATAACATATAACTAGGTCTAGTTAAGACGTATCTAATGAGTCCATTCATCTGCTAAAGAAGAAATGCCACAGACAGAAACACACTACGAACTTATAACACCCTTCGTTTTGCATTTTGCGTTTCGGAGGTTAAAAATAACGCTTAACCTCTCCATATTGTTTCGAATCAACCTGTAGACTTCTCTCATAAAATTGTAAAGGCCGGTGCTTCTCAAATTGTGCGAAATACAAACTTATGCAGATTCGGCACAGATGGTGCCCTCGCCCTTCGATTATCGTATGGAGATTAAAATGGAGAACCCGCCAATGTTTGTCTCTAACTCGGTTACAACTTACCCCACGTGACGGCTTTTAACCAACTTAAAAGCTCAAGTGTGCATGTGTGTGCGTGCGTGCATACGTGCGTGCATGTATGCGTGTGTGCGTGCGAGCATGTGTGGTATCACAATCACAGCAGCCTACTTACACATCTTCACGCCAAGTCACTTTCACGGTTGGCACAGTGTATCGAGTGCTAATTATTACAATTTATACATACCAGCTGTAGTCTGGTATTTTTTTTTTCATTATTTGGTTTATGATATTGGAAAGTAAAGAAGTCTTGGTATATTAACTAACTAGCAGTTTTACGCAGTTTCGCCTGCATAACTTGGCTTCTACTGCATCTATTTTGGTGAAATAAAGCCTATGTCACTCAGGGATATTGTAGCATTCTAAAGGTGAAAGAATTTTTGAAATCGGTCCAGTAGTTTCGGAGTCTATTCATTTCAAACAAACCAAAAATCAAACCTTTCCTGTTTGTAATATTATAGTATAGAGTAGTATAAATGTATAACTAATCAAGCTATTTAAGCTATGTTTTCTACATCACAAGTACAATTTCCATAACATTTGATTGTAAGTAGAGAGTGCGTCAGTAAAATGGAATGTTGGATGGAACAATACGCTATAGAAACTATCTCCAACCGAAGCTATCACCATAACGTACGTTTTGGTCTATTGTTCCAAAAGGCGGCCAAGTATTTCAGTGGTGAAGTTTAATTCATTAGCGGAGTTTGTTCACCGTACTGACATAATATTTCAAATAAGTTCAAAATTTTGTATGTATGAAATGATGTAACATTCATTACCCGTGATTGTGAAGGAAGCCAGGCAGGTCTGCCAAGATCTTGAGATTTGACACTCGATATTCTCTGCCTACCCAGTAAGGAACTTGGCGTAAAGATATGTATGTATAAACGTTAAAAATCAAGTTACATTACTTTATTTTGTATTTTATGTACTACTAACTGTTGCTTGTGACTTCGCCTGTGTTTAAAGTTATTCAATCCTCCTCCAGAAACTGTTGCAAACCAGGAGACAGCGAGGAACCTGTCTTAATGCTAAAATCTGAGACTTGATGTGAAAGCGAAATATATTTAAAAACAAATACACGCATTTGTAACATTACAATGCATGTATATTATAATCTGTTGGTATTTTGTTTATAATATTATGTATGTAATACTTATTGTTGATTTCTTATTTATGGTAGTTTAGTAAAAGAACTTTACTTTGACTTAAATTAAAACTTTAACTTAAGTTAAATTTCAATATTTTTTTTTTAATAAAAGAAGCCAATTCATATTTTTTTATATTGCATAAGGCATAGATACCAAATATAGACGTTATGGTATAGGTATCGAAGATGTTATAAGCGCATTCGCTGTTCTGTTCCCAGGATGTTAGGCCTATTGATCAAGTCTACCGGCTACCCTACCCTATGGCATAGTTGCTGTTTAGGGCTGGTTACTAGTAATATTGTTATAGCTTCTTCGATTAGTAAATGTAAAATTAATAAATAAACTTTCCGCTACCGCTTTTCTTTTAAACCTAATTGCAAATTCAAAAGGTATCAATGGCACGTGGTCTCAAATTCATGCTTCAACCACAAACCGATTAAGTTAAGGCCTACAAAAGGCGATAACCCTTAAATGCTAATGGGGTACTATATACCCGAGTGAACAAAGAGTACAATGCCGATTTCCAGCGATACATTCAGTTTGTTCAGGCTCACGTTACGGAAGATTAAGATTACTGTTGCCGTGCTTTGGTTTCTACATTTTGCAATTTTCATGATAATTTTGGGCTACACGTGTAGTCAAAAGGATACTCGTATTTTTGGAGGTTTATACCTGCGAAGATATTATCCTATTAATATTATAAATGGGAAAGTTTGTATGTATGGATGTATGGATGTTTGTTACTCTCACGCAAAAACTACAAAGCCGATTACGATGAAATTTGGTATGTAGGTAGCTGAAGACCCAGAATAACATATAGCCTACTTTTTATCCCGGAGTTCCCGCGGGATTAGGACTTACGCGGGTGAAACCGCGGGGCGCAGCTAGTAAACAATATGTACGGGCCACCGTTAAAGAATGCATATTATAATCATATCACAGCGTCGGCAAATTTCATTTTATAATTTAAATAATTTAGTTCAATAAAATCTTATGAAGTCATTTGATCAAGTTGTTTAATTCATCCATCAATCTATCAATTTAAAGGTGTTACAGACCCTACACAATTTTTTGTCTAAAGAGAATTTATTTTTAAAGAGAAGAGTTAAAGAATCTATTTTCTTTATGCCATGGAGTAACGGTTCAGCTCATGTCGATTTCATTTATCTGTACCTACTTCTTTTTTCCAAACTAGACACTACTTTTACAAGCACTAACACCCCATTCCATCTGTGCACTAGGTCGGAATACACAGGTAAAATAATCCAGTTAAGTAATTTACTACATTATTTTCTAGCGGTTATTGGGGCTATTACATCGCTACACCACAGTCCACAAATTTCTGTTATTCCCTGCTTTTTGGTACCTATAGATACCAAAAACCTTTATTCGGTATCTATACTTAATGCCATATAAAAAAATACAAAATGACTTCTTTTATTAAACTACATTAAATGAGAAATCAACAATAAGTATTACATATAATATTTAAATGTATATTTTGATTTTTAAAACTACAGCAACGACAAACCAATACAGTTATGAATTTTATTATTCTGTTGACACAAAGTATATTTTCTTAGAAATATAGCTTGAAAACATTGTCAGACTAATTTTCAACAAATCCTTTGATTGAATATAAGCCGAAGTGCTGCTTTTAGATTTGGTTCTATTTGCTAAAGAATTATCATGAATAGAAACTCCCTACTAAGGGTTCCTATCATAACTGAGACGGAATTTCAAAGAGATACTCCTTTAATATTTAAATAGCGGATTCCCTTAGCAAATAATTACCCAAATTAGGGGAGAGTTTTACGCACGTAAATAAATGATGAGCATTCACCTGATGTTTAAATATAAATGTATACATGCAAGTATGTTCGTAATGACGTTGACTTTAGTGTCTATTCTGGTGTAAGCATATTTTGTATTAACTAGACAAGTTTTATGGTGCATAACTGGAAGGTAGAAGTTAGATTGGGTCTCAAATATTCATGATCGCGGTGATAGTGTTTACTTTGAATTTAAGAGGCTTACTACATTATATGCTTAATTGAAGAGGACATGTATATATCCTAATGTTCCGTTTCATGTCGATTTCCGACACCCTCGAAGGACTGCCAAATTATTCGTAATTATTTTCGTGTTTGTCCGGGCTCCTTTGTAGAATAGACCATCTGCCTTTCTGCCAGGCAGCTCGTAAAAGGCGAGCATAGGTTTACCGTCTCTAACACCGTTACATCCTACTACGTAGTAGAGTTTCGCAGCGACTCGCCCGGTTTACTACCGCCGCCTCACCTATTCCTGCCACCATAACGTCCAATGCTTGCCGTTGACGGGTTCCGGTTTAGAGGTTAAGGTAGCCGGTAAACTTACTTTTGCTCGAGGTCTAACATCTCGGTCTCAGGTTGAAAACTCACCATTTCAACCTTTAGTGTCTCTAGGCGGCGTGAATTTCATATCATCAGGAAACTTGTCAGCTTCTATGCCTTCCAATATCATACAAAAAACAAATATCTAGTTACTTGAAGACGACATATAGGTATATATCATTAATGACAGATTTCAGACACCCATGAAGGACTTCCAAACGATTCGCAATGCAACAATAAACTTTAACTATAAGTGGGACAACAATTTGATATCAGTCAGTTAGTTTAAATTGTAGTTTGGAGTTTTTGCGCCATCGAGAGAAAAGATGGTCGAAGGTTTTTCATAATTATTGAATTTTGTGTTAATATTGAGTGAAAATAGTCAATTTTGATGGCATTTTGTACAATTTTGTTTACCGTATCGTATATTTCCTCGTTGCCGCCAAATCTCATTACATGAGCTTGAGTTATGAGGCCACCGCTTTACTCAAGAGCCTGACATGACTTACTGATGACTTAATATGACTGATGATGTATTTGTTACCATGACGTATATTTGTTTTTCTGTAATTTAAAACACAATGATAAAACATTTAATGTAGGTACATTGCAGGGTTAAACAGTTCTCATATAAATTGTGATGTAACAATTTGTCAAAGGATTGTTACAAACACTTTGTGAAACTTTTCCCAGTAGACTGCTCAGCCTTACTAATAGCCTGAAAACAACAAACTCCCTAATGTCTTTATGTTGATAACTTTATTCAGATACATTTAGCCCATTTCTCTTTTGTCTGAGAGACACTAATGACAAACTTATTAACAACATTTAAATGATGAAGCTTAAGCTTATTTGACCTGTTTTAGAAACAAAAGAATGATTCTTATTTTATCTGTAATACTTTTCAGAACTTTCTAATGTGAATGAATTTCGGTATTTTTGTTTGGGATCTGGTATCTACCGTATGGTAGTTTAAAGAACAAAATATGACTAAGCAGTGGTTTTTAACTTTTACCCAAAAAAGCCTCTAATATTCTCCTCTGTGGTGTAGCGGTCCAGGTGTTGGACTTGACTTCATGAGGTCCCGGGTTCGATTCCCGGGTCGAGCAACTAAAATAAAATGTGTTTTTTTTTAACTTTTATACAAAAGTGTTGCTCGGGATTGGATATTGGGATGGTCCGTTTGGCGATAGACTTGCCACCTATCACATTGTGGGACTTAGTGTATGCTATATAATACATTTTTTACTCAATAAAGCGTATTAAATTTATGTTTTAGATTGATCCACGATTTTAGTTTATGATCACGACTTTATATTTTAATATAATTTTAGTACGTATACATTTTTTATTTAATACATAAATTATAATAAATAAAAACTTTTTTATGTAGCTTGGACAATGTATTCATAATTTTGTTTTTTTTTTAATATGTACGTAGACAAGAAACCCGATTGTAAAAATGATACAGTAACAAAATGCTTATTACACTCAAGTTGGTATTGCCAGCAATACCATCGGGTAAGTACTTATCCATAAATCCAAATTGTTGCAAGAGGGGAACATCAAATCCGACAGCCCTTATTTATGGCAAATTAAAACAGTAGCTAAACCAAAGGCAGGTGTCAACCCTGCGTCCCGACGCTGTATGTATATAAATCAACCTGTATATGTATATAAATCTGGCATCAGGTGCAACTTGATAATGACATGTATATTTTATAACAGGAACGCTAAGCAAACCAACAAAACAACCAACCAATTCTCTGAAAGGTGTGAAATGTTTTTAATAAAATTTATGACGCACTTGGATTCAAACTCGTAACTAAAAATTATATACTATTAATATCGCCTTTTTGATCTAGCGGTTCAGTTGTTGGACTTGACTGCATGAGGTCCCAGGTTCGAGCCCGACCCGGGGGGCAACAGAAAGAAAATTGGGTTTTTCTAATTTTCTAATGAAAAAAATGTTGCTCGGGATAGGATATGCGCCCGGTTAGCGATAGGCTTGTCACCTATCACATTGTGGCACTTAGTATCTTCGGCTAGTCGTGGGTGCCCTGGTTGTATGCTTACCTCTTCGGGGATATGGCCGTAAAGAAGATACCAAAATTGTAGTTTCCTTTACTTAAGTTTCCCTGAAAGGTGTGAACAATTTTGAGAAAAATTTATGACGCACTTAGATTCAAACTCATAAATAAAAATTACATACTTTTAATATTTTTTTATACAAATTTAGTATTACAGTTATTTTTTCTACTTTTGCACAAATAAGAGGCGTTCATACGTAAATCACGTCATCGCCAACAAGACCACCAGTGGTAGAGTTCTTTGTAGCAAATTTCCTGGGTAGGGATTCACTGCTTTACCTATTCCTACCAGCAGGCTCTGTCATACTTCAGCTCGGAGAGTAAGGTAGTCCGTAGACTTGCACAATTGGGATAACATTCCGGCCACAGGACAGCTAAACACCTAAAACATCTATAGACCACTGTTGTCTCTTATCTTCAGGAGACACATATGCTTGTTCGTTGACCTCTCGCACAAAAAAACCGATTCATTAATAAAAACAAACAACCTGAAAAGTAAATATGTTCACACCCGTATCCATAAACAGGTAAGCAAAACCAGGACATCTATGATTAGCCGAAGGACCACTAAGTCCCAGAATGTGGTGATAGGTGTCTAACCTTAAAGCTGGTCACTTATCCAATCTCGAACTGCGGTACCGATGCAGGCTAATCCTTTTCCGAATAAAAAAAAAGTATCTTCACGCTCATATTCCTGAAGAGGTAGGCAGAGGCACAACCAGGGCACCCACGACTAGGCGAAGATACTAAGTCCCATAATGTGATAGGTGGCAAGCCTATCGCCAACCGGGCAAGTTTCCAATCCCGACCAACATTTTTTTTATTAGAAAATTGGAAAAATCCAATTTTGTTTTTGTTGGCCGACCCGGGATTCGAACCCGAGACCTCATGCAGTCAAGTCCAACACCCGGACCGCTCGAACACAGAGGCGATAAGTGTTATAAATCTCGGGATAGGTATCAACAGCACATTATAATACAAATACTTGTGTTTATGTAATAGTACAAGTGTAGTATCCATTAGCCCAACAATTTTAATATCAAATAGCCCAACAATTTTTAGTAGAATAACCTCCGACTCTTGAAATGATTACGTAAATACATAGACAGATAAGTTAACCCTTATTTTTAAATTTTGCGTAGCCGGGTCACGTCATTACGAACTGTCATAAGCAGGCGACAGTCAAAATGAAATAGGAGATTCGTCCCCAAGCACTCCCAAATATCGTGTTTGTTTTCTCTATTCTTGGCAACGACATAAAATCTAACTTCGGCCGTGTTAATGGGAGCGGTGAAGTCTGGAGGGTTCCACGATTTATAGTCTAGTGTGTAACCTCGTTTAAGTTACAAGCGGAAGAGATTTTCTGTTAGAGTTCACTTTTTTAATAAAATGTGTGGCAGAAACGATTGGAGATATAAGTTAAGTAGGGGGTTAAAGTTTTTTAATTAGGTTTTTGTTTCGTCAAGTTTTAAGTCACAACGTTGTGACTTAAAACTTGATATGTGTAACTTGAGATTTATCGAAATTAAAAACCGTTAGTCCAAAGATAAAAACGCTAATATCTATGAAAGTTAGTATTTAAAAAATCAGATACGATTAATTGTTTGTTTAAAAAGTGTATTTGTGTCTGGAATCCTGATATTTTGAAACTTCATAGATGTAATTAAACCAATTCAGAATTTCAATCCTTATGTGCAAATATAGCTTTCCTTCAGTTAAAAGTGTTTTCATCTTAAATACTTGTAGCTATCTCAAATAGATCTTCTATGACTATCAGAAAAAACGCGAAAAGAAAAAAACAAATAGGCCATACCAGGACTGTGTACTAGCGGTTTTACTACATGCGACTTGACAATGGTAGAAAAAATTCACATCAACATAGCGGCAGCCTATTGAATCGAGACGCTGTATGTTGTGGATTAGGCCACACAAGGACAATGTACTGGTATACATTGGCGGTGGTATAAAATGCACCTGGTTTACAGAGCGGGCGATGTGATTGCTACATATAATTGAATTACACATAGGAAGATATACGATTTCATTAGGGACCCGTTTTATGGTGGACGAACTCGATTTAAATTTAAATTAATTATAAATAAGCTATTAACGGACTATTCATTAAGATGAATCAAGCTATATTTTGACGTATATGTTAAATTGCCAATTATAGTAAGCGTACATTTTATTTGTCCATATAAGTGTAGTTTGTCAATCTCAGTAATTTCAGTGTTTGTTGTAAGAGATTTAAATATGACCATATATCCTGCTCGGGGAATGATTTAGTAAAGTTTATAAATTTCAATCGCTGGTGTATTCTGCTATGCTAGTGCAATGAATCCTACTTGCATTTGTACCGCTTTCTTAGAAGAGGTATATTTTTTTGTATGCACCCCGCCTAAGTTGCTTTCAATTAAAGTTAGGTTGACTAGAAAAAAATATCATGCACCAGTTAGGTTAGTTTTTGTACGCTATTGTGCATAAATGTTGTATATAAAAATCAATTGCTGTTCGTTCGTCTCGCTAAAATTCGAGAACACCTGGATCGGTTTGGCTTATTTTGGTTTTGAAGTATTTTTGAAAGTCCAGGAATGGTTTAAAATATAAAAAAGGGAAAACTTAGAGGAAACTAGAAAACACAACATTTTAATGTTTTCTATACAAACTGAATTAGTTGGGTGAACTGAAATAAATACTGACACCATGTCATTCTTGTATTCTAGAATTAACTTACGCGAAAGACTTTACATCCGTTAGGTTGGCAACATACTCTCAAAAATTTTGTTGTCTTTTGGTGGTATATATTTGATACCACTTAAACAATAAAAACGGTTTGCGGACAATAAAAAATGGTATTGTCAATAATTCAGTTGAAATGATATGTTTAATCTGTAAAGATACTCCTTAGAAAGAAATGAATTACCTGGAACATCTAAAATATTTGCTCATTAGAAAAAAAAGGTAAAATATATTATTTTGACTATTTGTTCACTTCCCCGACCGTAAACTATTGGTTGGTCGAAGTGCCTTTTAAAGCGGGATGTATGGGAGGAGACGAGATTAGTAGTGGCTCGGGCCATAAATAAGTCTACCTTTGCCGCTGAAAATCAGAAGCGGGATAGCATCTTCCGATCTCCGGTATTAGCTGAGTGCTTTAAGATTTAAACATTTTATTTTGTAAACTAACTTTTGCCCGCAACTTTTACTGCGTGCTAAAATTATTTAGTTCTTCCCAAGAAATCAGTTGACTTAGCGAGATAAAAACTGTCATAACTTTATATTAAAAACAGTTACAAACTTTGATTAAAACCAGTTCTGTAGTTTCAGAGTTTATTACGAAAATGTTATATCGTGACACGAGATTTAATTTTTTATTCAAATTTTAATATACACTGGGATGACTATCAGGCAGGTCGTAAGGAGCGAGCAAAGATGTGTGCTTATCATCTTATGATATACTGGTGTTAAAGTGCCGTGCTGCTACTTGTCCGGGTAGGGATCCATAGTCTTACCTATATCTGCCTCCACTATGATAGTGTCAAATTCCGGTCCGAAGAATAAGTCAGCCAGGAGACTTGCACGATTGGCCTAAAACCTCGGCCACAGGACAGCGACGTACCTATAACATTTGTGGACTCTCTAAATCATTATGTCTAACCTTCAGCAGCACCGTGTGACTGTCCGCTATCTTATAAAAAAACTTAACAGTTGCTTCAACTAAAAAAATATTCAGGAAACCTACTAATGAGTTAAAAATATATATCACTAAGTACATAGCGACTTCTATCCCTCTGTCCCTTTATATGCTTAAATATTTAAAACTACGCAACGGATTTTAATGCAGTTTTTTGTAATAGATAAAGTGATTGCAGAAGAAGGTTTATATGTATATTTTATACCAATGCGAAGCCGGGCCAGGCCGCCTATTCAACTATATTAGTAAACCACTTATAATAAAAATATATTTCGTGTTCCGGTTCGGAGGGTAAGGTAGCCGGTAAACCTTACTTTTGCTCGAGGCCTAACATCCCAGCCTCTGGTTGGCAACGCACCATTACCACCTTTGGTGTCTCTAGGCGGCGTGAATTTCTTACCATCGGGGAATCCGTCTGCTTGTTTGCCTTCCAATGTCATAAAAAAAATATTTTTTATAATTAATGGTGCCTGGTGAAAGTCATTTTGAATTTTGATTTCTATCTTGTCTTTGGTCATGCTCTCAAGACTTAGACAAACCGATTCCGGTATGAGACAGTCGGAATCATCGAATCCTTATAATACTTCTAAACAGCTTCTGACGTTATCAGAACCTTCCACATAACCCTACGAACCCGATATCAAACAAAACACCCGAATATTTACATAAATCTTACATATTAAGACCCTGTAGAAACAGGAGACGTGTATGTTAATACATTCTAACTAACCCACCGATTACCGAGCCCGACTGTTTATACAAGAACAATGTAACTATACAGGGTGCTCGGGAATTACGACTAACATAACTTGAACTATGCAAACGTACGCCAGTATTGAGATAGATTGATTAATTCGCTGGTCCTAATTAAGGTAGATGTCTATTAAACTTAAACGTCTGCAAGTATTGCCAGTAATTAAGTACGCTTGGAACTAATAGATTTGTCATGATAGTATAATTATAAATTTTAATCAACTATACCATTAATTTAGTTGTTGGATTAACAAATTAATAATAGTTTTTTTATTTTTTTATGATATTGGAAGGCAAACAAGCAGATGGATTTCCTAATGGTAAGAAATTCTCGCCGCCTAGAGACACCAAAGGTGGAAATGGTGCGTTGCAAACCTCAGGCCGGCATGTTAGGGCTCGAGCAAAAATAAGTTTATTGGCTACCTTACCCTCCAAACCGGAATACGTCAGGACGTTATGGCGGCAAGAATAGGTAAAGTAATTTAAATAAAACCTTACACAGCGTGTGTATGCTTAGATCTTTAAAACTACGCAATGTATTTTGATGCGACTTTTTAAATACATAGAGTTATTCGAGAGAAAGATTTGTATCTAAAAAACATAGAAGTTTGTCCTCCCGAGCGAAGCTAGGTCCGGCTGCTAAATGATTGGTAAATGCCAAGGTTTGTCTATTTGTTACGCTTTTACGGCTAAATCGCTGACCTAGTTTTGTTTCATTACATATGGTTCAAGCAAGGGCTAATACTTTTTGAAAATTTAAACCCCAAATATGTATATTATAATATAAAACTAAAATTTGTGTGAAAATTTAACTACTGAAGAGTTCGCGGACAAACAGCTTCTGTATAATAAATAATAAAAACATCTCTACCAACTACCAGATAGCAGTAACAAAGAATATTATGCAAGTGAAGTTTGGACATTGCAAAAATATGATTTCGTCCTTCCAGAATTGACGGAAAAACGTTTTAGCTAATAGGGACTAAATTGCTCTCGGCTACATTACGGTTTAGTTTTATTCTAATTGCACAAATAGCTTCCAGGAAATCCATAGTAATGTCAAACACCAGAGAATTGCCTGCGACGCAATATAATAAAAATACAAAAGTTAAATACACACAAATACACAAATATTTTGTGTGTATTTAATACACACAAAATATTTCCTGATTTGATTTCACCATGAACTTGATGGTGTGATTTTTAAAAAACATACATAGGTAACTTTAACCAAATTTGATCTAAATTATATCTTTATATATGTATAAATATATATGTCTTGTGTGTGAGTGTATCTCACTGAACTCCTCCAGAACGACTGAAGCGATTTTGATGATTTTTTATGCGTGTTCAAGGGGATTCAAGAATGGTTCAGACTCGAAATTTGGTCCACTGGAAAATGTTTTTAATTATTTTTTCATTTGTAAGTTGTCGTTGATTTTAAAATATTTTACACTGGACCCGACAGACTGAGCTACTATCGGAGCTTCAAATATTATATAGTAGCTGTAAATCTCAAGCGATACGAAGTTTGCTGGGTCGGCTAGTAATATTATAATATGTATATATTAATTTTCTGTCGTTGGTATGTAATTACAATACTTGAAACATAATCGTATGTAGTCAGAGACTTAAATATAACTAGTGGTCGCCCGTTGGTCGAAATTCGACCATAATAAATTTTAATATTTTGTTGATTAGAACACCATCTTCATTTCTCAAGACCAACTACTTTGTTTTCAAACTGTATGGTGTGTCATCTGTGACATTTTATCGTTATCATCAATATATTTGTTTGTGTGTGTCAAATGCATGGTAGTGTGGGAAATGTTTTATTTATTGATTTAATGTTTTTTATAAGCATTATTATTGAAAAATATTAGCGTTCTGCACTTCTCCTACACATAAATTACAAGTGTGCCCAATTTTGTGCTCCTGCGTCCTTGCAATTTCCGTAAAAAATGGGTCCAAAGTTTTGGCATCACGTATTAATATATTATAGATTGCGTGGTGTCCATGTTTTTGCATCTCATAACCAGCGGATAAATTAATTTCCCGAAGTAACCAAATACTTCCTAATTCCAAAGTTGGGAAGTGCAAACGGCACACAACAATGCACTTCCTGGCACGGTCCGTCCAACACAATTAGTACTAAATTCGCTTACACTCGCATGAGCCAATTTGCTCACTTCGTTTGACACTGGATGCCAGCGCTCCAGCGACAACGGGAACATTAAAATGCAACTGAATTCTGAGAGAATCCCCTTTTCATATGAAGGATAAAATGGACCATAATATTCAATTTCAAATTGAGTGGGACATTTATAAATACTCACATGACAACTCTATAACAGTTCTGCAAATACACATTTTTTTAGGTAAACGCTTGTACTTTTCCACTATACACTTTAATTAACAATTTATGTTCCTTTATAGCCAAACGGTTTCACTTTTTACAGCATTATCAGAGCTTTATAACCGTAATGTGTTAAATAAAGTGTGTAGTGGAAAAGTACAAGCGTTTACCTCAAAATAGTGTTTATACAATGGAATTCCACCAAGTGCCAACGATAACAGGTATAGATTCTAGTTATGTAGATAATTATACATGCACATTTTTTGAAAATCAAATAAGTTAATACATGCGCACCACTGGAACATTTCAGATACAAGCAATCTATACTGTCCTGAAAGAAATCAAATAATGATGTTAAATAAAATCTAATTTACATATCAAATGACACTTGAAATTTATTTGGACTAGACTCGGAAACTACTGATCTGTTTTTGGCCAGTTTTGTAGCTATCTTTTATTTGATTCAACTTAAAGTTTTAACAGTTTTGATTCCCATGTAGAATGGGCTCTTGTGGGAGAACTCATCAGTTATAAATAAATAATTAGAGGAATAAACGCAAATTAATATAGCATCTAAGTAATTGTATGTGCCTGCCTCGTTGAAAATCAAAACCGAAACAATAAGCTTGTGTTATGAGTATTAGTCGACTAAAATATCAGTCCGTTTGGACAATACACATTTTTTCAATCTTCAGATATTTCAAGTGACAAGAAAGTTTAAATAAGTCAGTTTTGACATGAAATGACAAGAACAAGCACTGAAGCTATGACGGTAAAAATATGCAAGTCAATTTAAGTCACAAAGTGAAGCTTGCTAAAATGATTGACGACTTTTAAACCTTTTTAAGCCTGGACATTTTTACGAGCAGAAATTCTCAAAAGAGTTTTATAAAAGTCGTAAAGTTTTAGTCAAAAATTACAAAGTTAAAAATGCAAGGTAACAAGGCCTCAAACCAATTATCCCGGGGAGGCGGGAAGGGTTAATTTTAATGAGGTCGAGGTTGTACCTGTCCCTGGTCTCACTAATACAATGAGCAAATGTTTGCCAACATTCTGAACGTTGCCCGTTTTCGTGTTAACTGATGAAGGCGCTTCTTGTTTAGTTTGCAAATTATGGGACGACATAGGCTTTTGTAACTCTGGAAGTCAAATTAGAAAGATTTATACTGCCAAATTATCAAAATGTTTTATATTTATGTACAAATTGGTATCACTTCGATATCTTCCATACACTAATATTAATAATTAAGCGCATTAAAACTGCAAATTCTGGCCAATTTGCCACACAAATGCTATCTGGTCCTGGGTGCTGATTATGTATCTCAGTTGGTTAAATCTCTCTCATAAACAGCTGGTTAAGGTTGTCCGGCAGAGATCGCTCTGAAGCGATAAGACCGCCTTTGTGCACCTAAGTTAAATATTATTATAAGTGAAAAAGTGTGTATTTTTTTTGTAAATTTTGGTGCGTAATAATATTATTCATTCATAATAGTATTCATTCATTCATTCATTCATTCACACGGACAGACAGCTTAAAACGAGTTTATTTTATGCTATGTAATGATTTAAATCAATTTACTTACGTTATATAATTGAACTTTAACTAAAATTATTCCAAAAAAACTTAGCAAAACGTAGGTCATATTAGTATGGATTTATACAATAGCATTTTATTAACCGAGTTAAAAAAAACGAGGAGATTTTCAATTTGACCGGTATAATTTTTTATGTACACCGATTTCTCCGTGGTTTCTGAAACGATTTACAAAATTCTATTTTTGTTTGATGAGGAATAGTTTCGAATTGTAAAAAGTATCTTCACGCCCATATCCCCGAAGAGGTAGGCAGAGGCACAACCAGGGCACCCACGACTTAGCCGAAGATACTAAGTCCCATAATCCCTAGCCTATCGCCAACTGGGCACGTTTCCAACTCGACCAACATTTTTTTTATTAGAAAATTGGAAAAATCCAATTTTCTTTTTGTTGGCCGACCCGGGATTCGAACCCGAGACCTCATGCAGTCAAGTCCAACACCCGGACCGCTCGACGACAGAGGCAATAGTTAGATAGTTTCGAATTGGTCCAATAAAAAATTAATTCAGGTAGGCCCATTAGTTTTCACCTATTTTCACCTATCTCTATGTTTAATTTGTTAAATTTAATCATATCAGCGAGGAACTACAAATAATACTCGTAAATAAAATAACTTACATTTTAGTTTGAAGTGGAGTTTAAGTAACGTAGTTATTTTTATATAACAAACCCTTATCAACATTTTATCAAGTACAGTTTAACTACTGTTCCATCACAGATTCTAAATTTTTGGGTTGACTGGAAGAAATCTGTAGACCTAGAGATAAGCCCACCTTTTGTGCATTTCTGTTTATCACTGTCCATATTCTAAGTCATAAATTGTGTACAATAAAGAACTAAATAAATAAATATCGACAGTACATATTTCTATCCAACACCTTTTAACCTTTGTATTTTAGAACCCTCAAACTCTAAAATAAGGAGCTATTCTTCCAACCGGTGCTCTAGAGTCTAGCCACTTTGTATTCTGACCGCGGACGGCGATGTGATTTCCAACCGAGTAAATAACACTCCTAAACAACCGCTTAAAAGCAGATTTCGATTGTTTGCAAACTCGTGTTAGGGGTATCGATGTACTTTTGTTAAGCGCTTTCTGTTTTTTAGCAAGTTTTAGTGATTTGTGTTTTCGCCTGCATTAAACTGTTATATGGCTGTATTTTGTTCTAACTTGCTTATTATCTGTTAATAGCCTTTGTGGTCTAGCAGTCCAGGTGTTGGATTGTACTTCATGAGGTCCCGAGTTTGATTCCCGGGTCGAGCAACCAAAATAAAAAGGTGGCTTTTCTAATAAAAAGAATGTTGCTCGGGATTGGATATATGCCCGGTTGGCGAAAAACTTGCCACCTATCATATTGTGAGATTTAGTGTCTTCGGCTAGTCGTGGGTGCCCTGGTTGTGGCTCTGCCTACCTCTTTGCGGATATGGGCGGGAATATATTTTACTTTACTTTTATGTATTAACATTCGGATCCACCATTACTTGCTAGATCAAATAACTAGTCAGGTAACCTTAAGACAGTAAATAAATAAATAAATATCCCTGGACAAATTACACAAATTGTTCTAACCCAAAGTAAACAAATCATCTAAATTTAAACTACATAAAAGGCTGCCCCTGTCGAGATGGAACCCCAAACCTCGCAGTTGGCAGTGTCAACCAGTGTTATATTTTGTTAAACATACAATCGTTGACTAACACCTATAACACAAGTATATAATTTGCTTTCTTTGGGCTTAGATTAGGTTTGTGTAACTTTTACAAGGATATTTATTTATTTACTAATATACATCTGCCGGGGCTATGTAACTTGCAATAGTTTAGCTAGCTAACTAGTCTAAAAACAATTTATTCATAAACACTTGTACTTTACACAATATATTTTTTTTTAAGTTTAGCCAACCGGTTTTGCTATACAAGGATCACCAGCAAAACCGGTTGGCTAAACTTTATAAAATAAAAATATATTGTGGAAGGTACAAGTGATTATAAATAAATTGCTTCAAAAATGGAATTCCACCAAGCACCGACGATAAGAAGTATAGAAACTAATCTAGCTATGGTACTTAATAATCTCACCATATTGCTCACATTACTTTCATTTGATTTGACACATAGCCATCGATCGTTTTTCTATATTGATACTATTTACATAAAAGCCGTATGGTCATGATTCGACCAAATGGGCAGCATCGAACCGTTCTCATCCCAGCCCAAGGGAAAACTCATCTGTGGAAAACTCGGCGAACATTAATCCTGACAATAGATATCACTAACGTCAAAATGGCAGCTCATTTCTAATATGATTCAAAAGTAGGCTTGCTATTACTAAATAAATGTATTTTTTTGTCTATTTTCTTACCTAGTACTTGACCATTGATTTATATTATATTTATTTATTATATTACTTAAAAAAACCTACAATATTTAAGCATTATTGCACAATTTGCTGATTTGTTAAAAAAACTCAAGTTAAGTTACATCAAAATCAGTTTAGTAGAAAGAAGTTAGGCCAGTTTTAGTTTTTTCTTAAGACGGACATAAAATAAGAAACTATTTGTGCACGTGTTGTCTTCTACGCTACCTTTTTAGCTTTTTTTGTTAAAAAAAATACGTATTAATTATCTTCTTTATATAATATTGCCATATAGTAATTAACCGTATCGTTGGTCGACGTTAGCATACGTACCTAAGTCCATCGACCAACCGCGAGACTCGAATTCAATTCCCGACATTTTTGGATCTGGGTGTTTATTAAATTTTATTTAAGTTATACTATGTTTTATTGTCGTTGACTAACACCTCACAAACTTATAATTTTCTTAATTAGGAGTAAGCTTTAATTAGTGTGATTTGAAAATTGTAGAATATCAACTTATATTAAGTTGGTAGCGACTAAAATGGTTATTAACTAGTTATATAACACAATAAAAAAACAGAACTTTACTACGCGTTAGTGATAGCAACATGATTTATTTTTTATTCTATATCGAACGGCAATTTGTAAAGGAATTATAACAAACAGCCTCAACTCTAAAACAATATCGAAACGTAAGTAAAACACAAACGTATATTTACCGACTCGAACACAATTATTCTCGAATCAAACCGACATCTGTCTGTCACGGGGCTCACGGTACGACCCCAAGGATTATGCAGTCTAGCAAAACGCTAGTCTGTAATTCAAGATACTTCCTAGTGTTCAGCTCTCGTAATAACACACCACAGACACGAACGTATTGATAGATTATAGTTTTATTTACGTAAGGACAGGCTGTGGTTTGCGCCATTCGGTTTATGGTTTAGATTTTGTATTTTCAATTTCTTGTACATTTTATATTTTGATGATTTGAATTTTGAAGTTTATAACACTTAATTGATTCATACTTTTGTAGTACATATTACATTATAATTTAAATAAAAGGACTAGTTTTGTAAAAATTTCGGAAAGCATGTTACAGATAACTTATTTTTTTTGTGTGTTCAATGCTAAGAAATTGTAACAATCTGCCTTAAATCAAAAGAAAATTGATTTAGCCAAAAATAAACTTTATTTCTTACATCATCTTCGTTCTCAAACGTCTATCGTGTTTCGTCTTAATCGCCAGTTGTTTAACACTCTGCTAGCCAATATTTATTACAATTTTTTATGGTATCGCCATAAAAAATATAAATTAAACCGGTGTCAAAAATATCTGTATCCATGTTAATTGAAATATGTGTCACCAAATATAATTAACAAAACTACTCTAATAATAGTCACCTTTGTAAATGTTTGTATGTGGTTTTAATTTATAACAAAGAAAACATAAACGATTTATTTCACACAATTTTAAAAATTAGAATTTGTTTTTTATTAGAATTTTAAGTAAAAATTTAGATCTTTCTTCCATTTCTCAATTGTAAATACATCTTATAAAGGCATATCTTCAAAACTTCAAATGTTCGAAGTAGTTTATGAACTATACAATTTATTTACTTTATTATGCATTTCGTTAATTACTTGTCTTTCTTGGTTATCTGACAGAGATTGCTTTAAGCGATAAGACCCCCATTTGCCCAATGTACAATAAAAAATAAACATGCAAGTGAAATTTATAATTTGAAAAACTGTAACAAACCGAATTTAGTTTCAACAAATAATTTCTGTAGGAACACGAATTTTAAGTATTCTTGTCGATTTCCCTACAACCCATCATCAAGTTCAGAATTGGTGGTAATGGGACCACGACCTACGCTATTTTAAATAAAAAATATATATCAAAATCAGTTGAGAAAAGACTCGTACAAAAAAAAGAAGTCGAATATAATATAATCTCCTCATTGTTTTAAAGTCGTTAAAAATTGTGTAGAATCTTATATCATGTTAGTTTGCCTACAGATAAGGTTCCATATTATGTTGTTAAATCTGTCAAATTGTATAGTATAAAGCATTAGTTTTACGAAAATCCTCCTAGCTGTTTCCTGACGTTGAAGAATCTATGCAATTTAAAAGCGGTCATGAGACGGCAGTCTTGACTACAGGTACGGACTACATAGCCAGGTTCTAGACGTTGAACGGTAATATGCATATTATTATAATAATATTTGTTTAAATCTTGTTAATTTAAATGCGGAAATTCGGATCTGTGGTCTTACGGTACGGCATCGTACTTGATTTCTGGAGGATCCGGGTTCGGTCCAGGGTCGATCAACAAAAAAAATGCGTATTTTCAATTTTCTAATAAGGATAACGTTGCCCGGGACTGGATGTGTGCCGGTTGGCGTTAGGCTTGTCACCTATATTTATATATTGTGGGACTTAGTGTCTTTAGTGTCTTCGGCTAGTAGTGGGTGCTTTGGCTTTGAATTTGCTTATGTCTTCGGGGATATGGGCGCAGACTGTTGGAGTTGATATTACAGTATTTCATCTCAGTATAAGTTCAAAAAAACTTCAGTTAGATAATTGAAGTCGCATTTTGGCGAAGTTTGTCGCAATTGATATTACCGTATTTCATCTCAGTATAGGTTCAAAAAACTTAGATAATTGAAGTCGCATTTTGGCGAAGTTTGTCGCAATTGATATTACCGTATTTCATCTCAGTATAGGTTCAAAAAACTTAGATAATTGAAGTCGCGATTTGGCGAAGTTTGTCGCAATTGATATTACCGTATTTCATCTCAGTATAGGTTCAAAAAACTTAGATAATTGAAGTCGCATTTTGGCGAAGTTTGTCGCAATTGATATTACCGTATTTCATCTCAGTATAGGTTCAAAAAACTTAGATAATTGAAGTCGCGTTTTGGCGAAGTCTGTTGGAATTGATATTACCGTATTTAATCTCAGTAAAGGTTCAAAAAGACTTAAATTATGTAATTTAAAAGACTATTAGAATTGATATTACCGTGTTTTATCTTAATACAGTTTAAAAAAATAGATTATTTAAGTCGTGATTTGGCGTAGACTGGTGAAATTGATATTTCCATATTTCATTTTAGTATAGGTTCAATAAAACGTAAACTAGATAACTAAAGTCGCGATTTTGGAAGGAATGTTGGAATAAATATTAGTATTAGTATTTGGTCTCAGTATAATAATGATAACGATAAAATAATAAAATTTATTTGCGCAAATAGGGTAAGAAGGATCTATAAGTTCAAAAAAACTTAAATTAAATAATTGAAGTCGCAATTTGGCGCAGTTAGAATTGATATTACCGTTTCCCATCTCAGTACAGGTTCAGGTCACCGTACTTCCATCTCAGTAATTCAATTCTTGATCAAAGGGAATCCTGGAACATTTAACTTGTGTAATTATCACGACCTTTAAAACCGTCGCACTCCCTAATTAGCCGAGGCACCTAATTAAGATCGCCGAGATATTCGGGCACAGAAGTTACCGGTTCGGGGTAATTTTGGGCGCTGTGCGACCTCAATAATATGAAATGTCACTTTATTTTAATTAAATAAAGTGGTATTTTTCGTATTGGATCTTTTTTGTATTACATAACATAACAAAACAGTATTCATGTCCATACTTGTAAGAAATAAGCGCAGGTTCGTCACTAACACCATGAACTTAAGAACATGGTAGAGTTTAGTGACGAATCACTTGAATTGGTACCTTAGCGTAGGTATCCATACTTCATGACACATTTTTAAATCTCTCCCTCTCTCTAGTGACTACAACAACAGTGAACAAAAGAAGGATCTCTACATCCGTATCCCCGAATAGGTGGGTACAACCAGGCTACCTACGACTAGCCAAAGCCAAAGAGACTATGTAAGAGGTTTCAAACCTATCGCCAACAGAGCAGATACTTAAATATTTTGTTTTGTTGTCCAACTCGGGGGTCGAACCCGCACCTTAAGAAGTCTATTCCGACACTGGACAGCTAGACCACAGAGGCAACTATCCTATTTTTTTATATTATAATTTTTTAATATATTATTGCAACAAAAGTTTTAAAAAATGTTTTGGTTTCCATTTGTTTGTATTAGAACGGCACTTGCGGTGGTACGAATTACTATATTGACTACTTGACATAAACCTAAGCCTCCTTCCTTGGTATCTTAAAGACATCCTTTTTCGACGTTCCCTTTTACTATTAGACTTATCATTACAGGCTTAGGTTGGTAACGCTCCATTAGCACCTTTGATGTATATAGACGTCATGTAATTCTTAACAGTACCTTTATCTTTTCCAATGATGAATTTCAAACAATACTTAATTAAAACTGATTGCACTGAAGCTGAAACAGCAGTCCTATCACGTCTTGAATATTAATTAATCTTGATTAATTTTATACACTTCTGATCTATGGTACCCATTGGATTGTTTATTTTTACAATAATAATAATTTATTATGTACTAGCAGTTGCCCGCGCCGTTCTTTTATCGTTATCCTATGAGGTAATACAAGTAACCCTCTATGTGTGTGCCAAATTTCATTAAAATCGATTAAGCGAAGAAATCTCTCTCTCTCTCTCTCTCTCTCGCCTTTGCTTACCATTTCAAAATTCATTCTTGATTGCGTTTTGTACAACAGTGCGACTTCTGTACTAAATTCTATTACTGGTTCTGTGGTTGCGTTGTATTTTTTTTTATGTTATAGGAAGGCAAACAAGCAGATGGATTCCCTAATGATAAGAAATTTACGCCGCCTAGAGACACCAAAGATGGTAATGGTGCGTTGCCAAC
>NJDD01004545.1:95630-111342 GCA_002245505.1 Calephelis nemesis | reverse complement strand
TGTTAAAAAAAAATTTAATGTACAAATTATACATAAGTGATATTATGTGTAAATTTATACATATATCGCCTCTGTGGTCTACTGGCCCAGGCCCCGTGTTCGATCGCCAGGCAACAAAAAGAAAATGAGATACCTAATAAATAAAAAGTTGCTCGGAATCGTGGTTGGCGATAGGTTTGCCACCTATCACATTGTGGGACTGTGTCTTCGGCTAATTGTGGGTGTCCTGGCTGTACCTTTGTCTACCTATTCGGGGAAATGAAGATACTGCATATATAGACAAAACAATCATTCATCTCACGTACCTAATACCACAATATATTAAAAATTAGTTAACAGTATCAATTACAGGTTCTTCTTCAATAATATGCATTTATTGTTATTACTTTAGCTCGATACTTTTTTTTGTAACCTTTTTTTTATGACATTGGAAGGAAAACAAGCAGACGGGTTTCCTGATGGTAAGGAATTCCTGCCGCCTAGAGACACCAAAGGTGGTAATGGTGCGCTGCCAACCTGAGGTCAGGATGTTAGGCCTCGAGCAAAAGTAAGTTTACCGGCTACCTTACCCTCCGAACCGGAACACGTCATGACGTTATGGCGGTAGGAATAGGTAAGGCGGTGGTACCAATCCGGGTGAGTCGCTGCGAAACTCTACCACCTAGTCAGATGTCACGGTGTCAGTGACAACTGACAGCAAGCCTATGCTCGCCTTTTACGGGCTGCCTGGCACAGGAAGGCAGATGGCCTATTCTACAAAGGAGCCCGGGCCAACACGGGGAAAACAAAAACCTAAAACAAGCGTCTTTAGTTGTAGTTCTTTTTAATAGAATAGAACTAACAAATAACCCGACTGCATTTAGCTAAAGTCAAAGGCCAATTGTCATGCCTCTTCACAAGTCATTTTCTTCAATTGTCATGTCTCTATGTTTAGAAACCTAGGACGTCTGTCTGTTATCCATCTAATCCGGTAGTTTTCAATAAAATATAATTATGGCGTCCACTGTTTACTTTCACTTCCACTGGAACGCGATAATAACGAGCAATGACATTATTGTCGCGTATATAATGATAGGAAAAGCTTAAATGTTATCACCACTTCAATCTATTCGGTTCGCTGCAGGTTCTACCTCCTATTATGCACTTGTAGAATAATCCAGCAACTTAAATTCCAAACACGTGTGATGGTTTCGTCCCAGCCCTACGCTAAGCCTAGGTTGAGGTTTGTTTTAAGCCTAAGTTCGTCATTTCTTTATATTTTCTCTCAGTGAAAGCAGCTAGCGTTACTTAAAATTTAAAAAAAAACAAGGTTGACGACAAAACGCTCGGGTGTTATCCAAAGGTGGTGGTCAAGAGTCTCCGAAACCGGCGTGTTTGTATGAAATAGGTAATGAATGTGAAGCAAGCCAGACAGGTTTGTCAGGATCGTGAGGTCTGGCACTCGATACTCTCTGCCAACCCCGTAAGGGACTTGGCGTGAAGATATGTATGTATGTGTATGTAAAATAGTTTAGTAGTTGCAGTGTAATCCGCACGATTACCCGAAGCATATCCCCTTATCGTGCTGTCTACGGCGATACGCACCAGATACCTCTTATCGGACTTTACAGTACAGTGTAGTGTTTACTCTTAATACGAGTACTTACGTGAGTCAATAAGGCGAAGACAACAACCACTATTATCAGTTTGCTTGTTAGTTAATTGATGAAAATGTGATAGTAAAAACAATATAATTAGATGATAAAACAGTAATTACAATACGTGAGGGAGAAACTTCTCTTCATTAAAAAACTACTAAAGACCTTCTTAATAAATGTTGACTAACGTACTTTAAGGTTTAATTTGACATTGTAATCTGTGTTGGTTCAGTTGTTGGTTTTGACTGCATGAGGTCCCGGGTTTGAATCCCGGGTCGTACTAAAAAAAAGAAAATTGGGTTTTTAATTTTCTAATAAAAAAAGTTGTTTGGGATTGGATGTGCCCGGTTGGCGATAGGCTTGCCACCTATCACAATGTGGGATTTAGTGTCTTCGGTTAGTCGTGGGTGCCCTGGTTGTGCCTCTGCCTTCAGCAATATGGGCGTGAAGACACTTTTTTTTAATCTGTATTACAGCGTAATAAAGACTATTTTTAATGACTAAAGTGTTGCTAACGGTTTTTTTCAACTTTACCGGACTTTGTGGGGAGCAGCCAGTGCAAGACTAAATTATTTAGATGTTTTGAACTGTGCCCTACAATGCCAGCAACAAGGGCTGTCTCTCGGGAGACCAAACCTCGACTTGGTGGCTTGGTAGTAGTAGTGACTCGTCGCTCGGCGTTAGGCACCGTCGGAAGAGATATTTAAGAGTTTTATCGGTTTGGCGGGATACTATAAAACGTGACGGAAAATGAAGATAAACGTGCACTCAAACCTTGGAGTACTTTATAAAAAAAAACTATCTTCACGCCCATATCCCCGAAGAGGTAGGTAGAGGCACAACCAGGGCACCCAGGACTAGCCGAAGACACTAAGTCCCACAATGTGATAGGTGGCAAGCCTATCGCCAACCGGGCCCATATCCTATCCCGAGCAACATATTTTTTTTATTAGAAAATTAGAAAAACGAGATACCTCATGCAGTCAAGTCCAACAACTTAACCGCTAGACCACAGAGGCGACTACTTTATTCTTTATATTATACAGCACGCTATGGCATAAGACCCCAGCGATTTGATAGCTGAAGGTCAACCTAGGTAGCCTTAACTTAGGACCTTGGATATTTAGGATCTTAAATATATCTTCTGCCATTCTTTCCACATGACTGAACCAACGTAGCATGCCTTTTCTCATTTTTACATCAACACTGTATTTAAATCTTTTTTTATCTATTGTTAATGCAACCTCATTAAACCTCGTTAAAGCATAACATTACAGATTAGTAACTAAATGCGCGTGTCTCCGGAGTAGTAAGCAGCGATGCAAGATCTAGCTGAAAGACACTTAGTCCCACAATATAATAGATGGCAAACCTATTGCAAACGAGGCACATACTCAACCCCTGACAACATTGTTTTTATTAGAAAATTGAAAACACACACTTTCTTTTTGTTGTCCGACCTGGAGTCAAACCCCTCATGAAGTCAAGTCCAACTACGAACCGCTCGCCCGCAGAATCGAGGCTATTTACACAGACTTATTACTCAAATTAAAAAAAGTATCTTTACGCCTATATCCCCGAAGAGGTAGGCAGAGGCACAACCAGGGCACCCACGACTAGCCGAAGATACTAAGTCCCATAATGTGATAGGTGGCAAGCCTATCGCCAACCGGGCACGTTTCCAGTCCCGACCAACTTTTTTTTTTTAGAAAATTGGAAAAATCCAATTTTCTTTTTGTTGGCCGACCCGGGATTCGAACCCGAGACCTCATGCAGTCAAGTCCAACACCCGGACCGCTCGACCACAGAGGCGACAATTACTTAAATTAGTCTACGTTTATTTATTATAGACAGATAAGATTATACGAAAAACGAAGGCATTTAATTTAATGATGTGTTATAAATGTTTGGTAATCGCACACACCCGCATACACTGATACGAATATCAAACATGTGCTATGTCAAACATAATTATGATTGGACCAATGGCTGACTACTGTATATTGTAAATTTTTCTGGTTTTGATAACATTTTATCTATATATTAATACGTGAAGCAAAAACTTTGGACCCCTTTTTACAAAAATTGCGCGAACGCAGGAGCATAAAATTTGGTACACTTATAGTTTATATGTAGAAGAAGAGCAGAACGCTAATATATTTCAATAATAATGCTTATTAAGTACATTAAATCAATAAATAAAATATACCCACACTACCATGCATTTGATACACACAAATATATTGATGATAACGATAAAAGATCACAGATGGCGCACTAAAAAGTTTGAAAACAAAGTACCTAGTTGGTCTTGGGATATGAATATGGCGTTCTTATCAACAAGATATTAAAATTTGTTATGATCGAATTTCGACCAACGGGCGACCACTAGTTTAGAAAAGAACATGAATTAATGAAAATGTTATTTATTAACTAAATATGTGTTAGAAGTTGTTACAAAAAATATTTGTACAACCAACATATTTTACCAGACTGTGGTGTGCAAATTGCCAACCTGAAGCCGGGATGTTTAACTTCGAGCAAAAGTAAGCTTACCGGCTACCTTACCCTCCCAACCGGAACACTTCATAACGTTATGGCGGCAGGAATAAGTGAGGCGGTGGTACCAATCGGGGCAAGTCGCTGCGAAACTCTACCACCTAGTCAGGTGTCACGATGTAAGTGACGGTAAGCCTATGCTAACCTTTTACGAGATGCCTGGCAGGAAGGTAGATGATCTATTACGCAAACGAGCCCGGACCAACACATGGGAAAAAATTATTACAAATCATGTTTTAATATTTAAACAAATGAAAAAAAACTAACTACCATGAACTACAAACCTAACCAGTCGAGAGAATCCAAACGAGTTTGGACTCATTCGATTATCGTTACCTAGATTTATTCATATTATCTGATAACAAGGACTTGATGACAAGGGCCTGATGATTGAACTGGGAGTTGACTAGTGGGAGAAAATTTTAAGTTACAGTATTCTGTTTCGCAAACTTTGCATTTTAGCTAAAGCGCAAAATTGAAAACTAACAGGATTCAAATGGTTCTTATCTATCATTTATGGTGATCGGGTCATAAAGTTTTTCAAATATCTTAGAAATAACTTTAAAGTATCCCTGTTTTAAGAAATTGTAGGGCAAAGTTTTGATATAAACTTTGTGACTATTTAATTTTAAAAGATTTAATTATAAAAAAAGCTTTGCCATTCGCTTTTATGGAGTATTTAAACGCTTCGTCTTAATCAATACAATAATTACTAATAAGGTAAATACTCAAAATTAAAAATTAGTTAAAAGTATTTACACCTTTCTTATTTTAATTATATGTATAAAGTGAGTTATTAGATATGAATAAAACCTTCACTCTCCACAAATTTTTAAGCAAATACTTTTAAATTAGCTTCTGGAGTGGTGTTAACTCTATATTGTTTACTTAGAGTTGTGGTAGTGGGTGTGTCTTAATTAGTACTAACTAAGCTTGATGATAAACGTTAAACAAAAACGATTAAAAATTCTACAGCAAGTAACATTCTATTGTTTATTAACACGGCCGCAAAAGTGATATTTTCTGGAAGCACTAAAAATGAGAGACATTTCTGAACCTGTGTATATATTTTTATATTGTAAATTATTACGATAGTGAATCGTTGTTTTTTTTATGATATTGGAAGGCAAACAAGCAGACGGATTTCCTGATGGTAAGAAATTCACGCCGCCTAGAGACACCAAAGGTGGTAATGCTGCGTTGCCAACCTGAGGCCGGGATGCTAGGCCTCGAGCAAAAGTAAGTATACCGGCTACCTTACCCTCCGAACCGGAACACGTCATGACGTTACGGCGGCAGTTAAAAATATCAATTTAATGCACATAATCATGTAGTGTATCTCTGTAGTCTAGCGGTTCAGGTGTTGGACTTGACTGCATGAGGTCCCGGGTTCGAATCCCGGGTCGGGCAATAAAAAGAAAATATGATTTTTCCAATTTTCTAATTAAAAAAATGATACTCGGGATTGGATATGTGACCGGTTGGCGATAGGCTTGCCACCTATCCAGCGTTTCCAAGTCTACGTCTTTTTACGTAGATCTACGTGTTTTAGTCATTTCCTGCCCATCTACGTACTTCACTTTAAAATCTACGTAATTTCCATCAAAACTTATGAATTAACATTAATTAGTAACAATTTAGGCTAAATATTTCTTAATTTTATTATTTTCGAAACAGTATGTTAAAAAAATTGTGTAATATCGAACACTTGAATAAACTTATCTATACCGTCTTAGTGTTATCTAACCGTAATAGGTACTCTTTATATATAATACTTATTTCAGTTCAAGCTAAACTCTTAATTTATCTAAAATATATTACGTACAGTCTAAAGTGCACTCCATTTTTTGTTAACGCTTAATATAAAAATAGAAAATAAAAGGGAAAAATATCGTCTCGTCCTTATCGCCATTTTTTAAAAATTACTGAATTTAATGTACCTGTATATTATTGAAAAAAATTAATCAGTTGAAGTTGCATTTTATGTAGTTTTGTTCAATCAAAGTGCGAAAATGAAAAAAAAATACAGTACATAAGCATGGAATTATTGAGATAATGCTACCCGATGTCTATATTTATGAACGTACGTGTAAAGATATATTACACACTTAAACATGGAGCTTTTAAAACCTTACTAAAAATACGTAGATCTAAGTACTTTTCATCTGTAATTTTTACTAAATCAACGTACTTTATGATCTGGCCTACGCATTTTTCAAAATCCAAGTTGGCAACCCTGCACCTATCACATTGTGGGACTTAGTGTCTTTGGCTAGTCGTGAGTGCCCTGGTTGTCACTCTGCCTACCTCTTCGGGGATATACGAGTGAAGATACTTTACTTTACCTTATAATTATGTTTGATATTTCCGTTAGACGAAGCGTATTATTGTAAACACTGGCAACAAGATGGCCGTGATCTGAGATAAAGAAATCTCGGTGCTGCGGAAACGTAAGAAACAATCACTGCAGCAGCGGATAATTACGCTTGGTTGAGCATTTTTTGGAATGCTTTTTCAGAGTGGAAGGCAAGGAAGCAAACGAATTTCCTGATAGGAAGAAGGCGAGATGCCCTTAGACATTAAATGTTGTTATAGCAAATTGTCTTTTGCCGATATTCATTGCCTTATTTCGAAATGTTGTGATTAATATATATTTTTTAGAGGCAAGTGGTAAAATCCAACACAACGTTCAACGCTTTCGTGGTCCCTGGCCCTCCGGAGATGACGCAAGAGTTGGTGAACGTTTCCATGACCAGAGAGCTGGAGCTAGAAGACGATATGAAAGAGTACTGGGGTTTCTACTTGCTGAAGGGATCTTCAGTGACTGTTTCGACATGTGTTAGGTATTCTAATATACCATACCATCCGCATACCAGTACAAGCTCAATTTTATATCTTTGTCATAGATAGAAACACTGGCTTTGTTTGACTTAATATTTTTTTCAACTATGAAACAATATTAGTAATCTATACTTAGTAAGAAAAACAACTTCTGAACTTAAAAAAAACGACAAATCAAAGAGATATGCTTTTAGGTGGCCAGGAGCATCTCTTATCATGATTAAAGGTTACAAGCACCTTCATGAGTGTGCGTACATAGGAGACGATTCCTCAGAAGAACTGAGCGAGCTTTTGGAAGCTAACAAACGCGGTCTTTTGTCTAACACAACACTCTGGGAGAAGATACAAGAGTTAAATAGAGTGGAAGGGAAAATGAATGATCCAGGTAAATCTTTACAAATATTTGACAACAAAATAGGGCTAGCGAGGTTGATCTCATCAATAAACAGGAAGTTGCTTACGAAATATTTTTTAGCAAAATAAAAAAAAACACTAGGCTTTTTTATTTTTATTTTATTTAAAATATGAAACAGTAGTTACGTATTATTGTTTTTTTTTTCGAATTTTTGGTATTTGTTGTTAAAGAGGCGACGGAAATACATCATTTGTGAAAATTTTTGCATTCTAGCTATTACGGATTAGCCTTTAAATAAAACGGAGATACAACCTGGAGACAGCAAACAGACAGCGCAGGCTTAGTAATACGGTCCGATGCTACCCATTGGGTACGGAACGCTAAAAACAAAAACATGTAGATGACTTGGTAACATCCACCATTATTATTACTTAGTCTTATTTTTTGTTTATTAAAGTGTCTCTTATCCGAATTTGTTTAATGCAACAAATGATCGAGTTTATTTGAAGAGTTCAACTGCAGGAGTAGATAGACCCGGTCTAGTCGTCCTTATCGTGCCGTGATAGGTCCAAGCACGTGATATCGATTGTTGACCTAACCCTTATTGCTTATCTATTATTGATTACTTATGTATCTACAGAGAAAATCCTGTTTGATTTTCCACAAGTACATTATAATATCTATTCTCTATTAACTAATAGATTCTACTTTAATAATATGGACCGCGACCTGGGTCAGCGACGTCTGTATGACGTTATTATTTTCCATATGACGACGTCAAACCACGGCTGCATTGGTCGTGCCCTAACGTTCTTCTTGTGCTTTGAAACGTTGTAATAATGAATTTCCGCAAAGTAACACCTGATTCAATGTCTGTCTCTTTTAATAAAAATAAATGTCTAATGTTAAAACGCAGAATGAAAATGATGGTTTTTAAATGAATGATATCATAAAATTTGCGTACAACGCGACATTTACATTTCTAGTGTTCATGACTTACGGCTTATGCCAAAGCCGGAATACTGTTTTTGTTTTTAAAAACTGTTTAATCGATTTGTTTTAATTTTAGAAACAATGAAACGTCACAAGGCTGGGGTAAGTTTCCACGACCCCTCGCAGTCGGCGAATATGACGTCATCAGACAATGGCCCTGCTGCTGACTTCATTGATCATGACTCCAAGGTAAATTTAAGAAGTTCGACGATCTTTAACATTTTTGTGAATGTTCTTATTTTATTTATTGTCGCCTCTGTGGTCCAGCGGTCCAGATGTTGGACTTGACGTCATGAGATCTTGGGTTCGATTCCCGCATCGGGCAACAAAACTGAAATGCGCTTTTTTCCAATTTCCTAATAAAATAACGTTGTCCGGGATTGGATATGTGCCCGGTTGACGAGAAGCTTGCCACCTATCATATTGTGGGACTTAGCGTCTTTGCCTATTTTTTATATAAACCTGCGAATAAGCACACGGCTCTTATAATGATAAGAATAAATCGTGGCCTATATACACCATAGATTTTATAGGTGCGTCGGTGTTTTGTGGCAAAGGTGTTAAGGCATACCCGTAGTACATTTGTATAAATACATTTTGAGACCCTTCCCCTTTTTTGGTTTTTTTTAAGTGGTCTCCACCTTATTTATTTAGTTTGCTTAATCGGCTATCTATGTCATTTGGAACTTAACGAATTGTTTCAAACAGTTTACATGATTCAGTTCTGATACTTATACAAAGTAGAAATCATTTTCTACTCGGTAGGAAACACTCTAATACAAACAAAAATAGTTATCTACAAACTTACAGAGTATGCCAAAACCATAGACATTCCTCTTCTCTTTGCTAAAGTCATATCATTAGGTCCAATAAGATATCCTCGTCTCTATCTACACTCGTGTATGTATAAAAATGGCATATCTTTTATTCTAAAATATGTTTACATTTTTATGACTAATATAAAATACTTTTATCACTGCAATTGCAAATAATTATTATTGTGGGAGTAAAGGACTTATTATCTTATTATTATCTTAAGATATCTCGTGTTTAATCAACTGCTTAAACAATAATTTCCATGATAATAATTATGTCAGTAATGTTGCAACCTCCACTACACTTCTTCAGGCCAAATCCCTTACGAAGTAGGCAGAGGGTATTGAGTGTCAAACCTCGCGGTCCTCACAAACCTGCCTTGCTTCTTTCACATTCATTATCCTTATAATAATAATGATAATTCTTTATTGTACACAAGTGAAATAACACAAAAGAAATAGTAATTTTGAGGAAAAATGTACAATAGGCGAGCTTATCTCGTGAAGAGATTTCTTACAGCTAACTCTAGAGAGAAAATTTTAACATAAATTTATTCTGGTTGTAGTGTACAAATAAGCAAATAAAACTAAACTACACCTAAACTAATACATTAACAATTAAATATATTTTATATTTTATTAAGTATGTGACAGATAGTGCAACTTTTTACAAACACGCCGGTTTCGGAGACTCTTGACACCACCTTTGGATAACACTCGAGTGATTTGATTCTGGGAATGTCAACCTAACTTCCACTACTATCGAGGAACAAAAAAACATTCATCTACTCTAGATCTGGTAGCAAAGAACTCTTGCTTTTGTTCGTAAAATTATCTCCATTCCTTTCTCCTGGAACGACATGACTCCCACTCTAAATCCCTGTATCTGAAGCGTGTGATTCTTCCTGTGTCTTTTTTTTATGATATTGGAAGGCAAACAAGCAGACGGATTTCCTGATGGTAAGAAATTCACGCCGCCTATAGACACCAAAGTTGGTAATAGTGCGTTGCCAACCTGGGGCCGGGATGTTAGGCCTCGAGCAGAAGTAAGTTTACCGGCTACCTTACCCTCCGAACCGGAACACGTCATGACGTTATGGCGGCAGGAAAAGGTAAGGCGGTGGTACCAATCCGGGCGAGTCGCTGCTAAACTCTACCACCTAGTCAGAATTCAAGGTGTTAGTGACGGTGAGCCTTTGCTCGCCTTTTACGAGCTGCCTGGCAAGGAAGGCAGATGGTCTATTCTACAATGGAGCCCGGACCAACACTTCCTTTAACTCTTGCTCGTTTAACGTCTTCTCCAATAATGTATTCGAACCACACGTCGCGCCGCAACCAGAGCTCTTATCATAATTCGTCTTCGTAACTCAAAATAACATTAAAAAAGTTATTAAACTTATATATGTATCTGTGACCTTAAATGTGTGGTAGTCCTGCGTCAACTCTCCCAGTTCGGTATCACAGCCTTCCTTAACTATTAGTTCCGCTAAAATAATGCAGATTCTATTCTATACATTTCCAAAATCTACCACCAGATCGGTACACGACTTGTCACTGTGATGATTGAAGAAAGAAATGCTCCTCTTTTCTTTGTTGAAAGGCTTACTGGTAATCTTATACTAGAAATAAATTTGTTGTCAATGAATGGCACTCATTTCTTCTCATTAAAAAATCTTTCCGCACGTTTGTCCCCACACAGGAAGTACTAAAATAAAATAATTCATATCACCTCTTCATCTTAAGGAACTGGGTGCAATTTTAGAACGTCTCCGGGCTATAAAGGAAGCTGCTAAGATAGAAGCGCAGAAGCACTATCATCCCCCCTCTCACCTGATGTCTCTTCCCGCCCTCCACCGCCACAGGGATGCCAACGTGGATATCGACGAGAGACGCTGGCTGTCTTTCAAAGGTAAAATTGAATGAAGACTTATTTATAAGCAGAAGCATCCTTGAACATTCCAGTACATGACGAACCCGTACATAATATGTACATTCATACGAATAAAAAAAATCCGAGTTGATTTCGTAGTTTCTAACGCAAGCAGACTCTAAAGGTGAAGTTTTCACTAACACCGTGACGCTTTTTTAATGATATTAGAAGGCAAAAAGCAGACAGATTTCCTGGATTCACGCCGTCTAGAGACACCAAAGATGGTAATGATACGTTGCCAGCCTGAAGCCGATATGTTAGACCTCAAGCAAAAACAAGTTTACCGGCTACCTTATCCTCTGAATCGGAACACGTCAATGGCAATCACTGACGTTATACAAATGGCAAGTTGCTGCGAAACTCTACCACCTAGTGGGATGTCACAGTGTTAGTGACGATAAGCCTATACTCGCCTTTTACGAGCTGCCTGGCAGGAAGGAAGATGGTCTATTCTGCAAAGGAGCCCGGAGCAACATGGTGAAAAACCGAAGGAAAGGAGAAAACGGTGACGAGATGGTAAAGTTTTACGTCTACTCACCCCGCGTGGTACTATAACCCTTTACCTATTTCTGATGCCATAATGTTACGGCTTGTAGCTATCGCGTTCCAGTCTAATCGGCAAGACGCTAAATGCCCCTTCTGTAGGCTAACAACACTGCTTTAACATATTTCGTGACAATAATCGATGTGTATTTGTTAGCATAAGAAAATTTGTTCGCAAGTTTACCATCCATTATAATTATTAAAAAATAAACGAAATGTTAAAAAAAATAAAGACGGTAAAAAAAGATAAAATCATTAAAAAACGTTTACGTAACATTGAATATACACACATAAGTAACATGGTGGCAACAACATACTCAAGTCCCTTGAACCTTACAAGAAACAAAGTAAATCGGACCGGGACTACTACTTCCAATTGATAATAGGTACCTATTGCTTGTAAACATACACCATCGAGTCCCAGGTTGAGACACTATCGACAATTATTAAGGAAAGCAAATAGAAAAAGGTTAACATGTGGAACGTAAGAGATTCATATAATTAATTCGATATGATATATTCGATATATTCAATAAGAATTCATATAATTAATGAGAAAAAGTATCGGACACAACGTCTCTAAAGTCGCTCAATTAGCGCAATAATAATCACAGTTAAACAAACACTTCATTTTACATAAAAAATAAATAAATGAAACAAAGAAATTTTCCAGAGCCTTCTCTAATATTGCTGAAACACTAAATATTTGCAAGGATTAGAGGTGTCTGATAAGCCGACGTGCAATAAACAATTGCTTTTTCATTGTGTTAAGTCACGTAGGGATGTGAAGACACCATCGCACGATCATGTAATTTGGATTATTCCACTACTGCAGTCAGTGGGTCTCAGAGCTCAGTGAACACCTGCAAGGACTTGGTCAGATTGGTACCGTAAGCAAACGAAATATCTGGCCCAGACCCGCTACAGTAATACTTTTAGAGAGGTCAGAAATTTCGTTTTGCTTATGTGGTACTGCCCTTCCTTTCGCCATGTCGTCTCTCAGCCAGATAAATGACACTCTCTTACTAACACTACTACTTTTACCTTACTTTTCCTCACAATTGTTTTCGAATTTTTTCTTATGCTATTACAAATTAGTTAAAATTGAGGTACCTAAGCAAATTATTTGCATTATGGGTATTAATTAGACAAAAATGCAAATATATACAAACAACATAAAGTAATAAAAACACAAATTCAGAAATACATTCTTTATTCTTCACACAAACTCCCTGTCTGAAATCAAACTCCGACCCTCGCAGGTGACTTATAGGCGGTGAAACCACTTGTGTCTATATACAAAGTGTATTTCTTACCAGAAGGAAGTAAAAATGTTTTATTATTTCAAATGTTGGTCCGGGTCCGGTAAATAGAATAGACCATCTGCTTCTCTGCTAGCTCATAAGAGGCGACGTCATAATGATTCTCTCATGTCCCGGCCCGAGTTATACCACGGACCGGGACATGTAGGGTAGCCAGTAGAATTCCACAAAAGGCTTAACATCCTGACCACAGGACCGGACTTTTATATGAAAAATACCTTTATATGTTTCTTAGAAATTATTTAGAAACAAGAACCAAGTTCAATTAGTTTAACACAAAAATAGATTCGACCTCAAAAAAACATTGACTTCTTTTTAGCTCAACACCTCAAGGGGCGAGCGAAGCTGCCACACAGTTATTGTGTGATAATAAAGAATACATACAAACAGTTCCATACTATCTCTGAACTGAAAAGAACTAGATAATTGCTTATTACAGCAAGCTTTGTCAACATTTAAAGAAGTAAAATTTTTTAGCTTATAAGATTATAAATCTTTGATAAATATAACCCTTGCAGTAATATAACTTGCTGTATCAACGTCATAAAACTAGGCATTTTAAGTTATTTATAATGAATGTACTTTGTTTGTTGTAGACATAGATGGAAATATCATCGAGCAAAACACGGAAAGAAGTGCAATAAAAAATGCGTTATCATCTGATAAACTTTTGAATGACTCTAAAAAGATTAAGAATATTACGCATGAAGAAAATGATAATTTTTATGGAGCTAAATCCCATGTTCTAGATATGGTTAACTTAGCAACAACTAAAGAAACAACAGTGAAAACTACAACAGTAACTTTTCCTCCCACAACAACAGCAACAGCATTATATGTTGAAACAGCGGCAACAAAGTCTACTGAAACGAAACATACAGAAATTTTAGATGATGAATCAAATATGGTGAGTGATTACTAAATATTAAGAACTTTTGTGTAAGAATGAACTTTATCTGTAGATATCATAATGTATAAATAAGTAATTTTGTTTAAATGTTAAATTATAAAAGTATAACTGCCGTGTTGGTCAGTGGCTTAGTTAGTTCAGTGGTTACACGCTTATCTACATCGAACAACCGCGAGGCTCGGGTTCGATTCCCGATGGGGACAGGCATTTGTGTGATGAATATTTAGATGTCTGCATTTCCGGGTCTGGGTGTTTATTAAATTTATTCTGGTATCTGATTAAGTATTTCTATGTATTAGAAACGTTGACTAACACCCATAACACAAGCATATTACAATTTGCTTATTTTGGGGTTAGATTCAATTTGTGTGACTTGTCCAGGGATAGTTATTAATTTATTTATTTATGACAAACACGTTCGATGCATTAATTGTAAAATTATATAATTCATTTATTTTATAATGTTGCGCAGCATTTTGTGGTAGACTATTTAGTTGGTAACCCTAAATATTTTTAAAATAACTACCTACATGTAACGCAAGAAAAAAAAATGTTTGTGAAATGACAAAAAAGATAAAAATTTGGCGACCAGTAGAAGATATGGAATACATAAAAACATTGGTGAGATGACTGAGGCTTTTGAGCATCAGCAGAATCACCCTAAAGTAACAGTCTTAAGAAACACATCCATGTTTAGGACTCAGTTGGGCTTATTTTTTTAAATACAAATACGAATTCGTTTATTGTCTAACAAACTAAATCTTTTTGTTGTTTCCAAGTTACACTTTCATCCATCTGAAATAAGTTTTTCAGATTCAGAATTTTGTACATTTTACTTTTTCAATTACTTAGCTTAAAAGTAAGTAGCTTTAAAGTAATATTTTTTTTTATTTTGAGTTTTAAACCCAAAAAATTCATTTTGTTTAAATTTATTAATAAGTCATTTTGTAAAGCTAAATATTTATATTTGTAATTGTATATTCAATGTTACTATTTTCGAAATAAGGATTATCATTTCTTTTTAATTAAATAGGCGTGTCATCGAAAAAGAGAATACATTTGCTTTGAGAATCATACAAAATATCAATTAATGTCTACTAAATACTAAACCAAAGAAGTAAACAGATTCCTTGAGTTTGACAACATATTTTTTTAGATTTAGTATTTTCTCAGTTTCAAAAATTTGATAATCTTTTTACCACTTTGGAGGGGTATATTTTTCAAACGATTGACTTAGAGTAGAAGTGGTTTCAGGAACTTGAAAACCATTTTCGAAGACCTGTCTATTGATAACCTTCAAGTAGAAGTACGATAAATTAATTTTAATTTATTTTCATGTATTTTCAAACCTTGTTTAATTTCATTTTTTTAATTATTATATAAAATCGTAAAGCGATTTGTATTCTACATCTATGTACTTACCAAGATTCAACTTTATAAACCTAATATGTATTTACGGAATAAAATGGCAGACATACAGACGGCGAGACAGACAAGAACGATCTATAATTGTTCCGGTTTTTACCCTTCGACTATGGATCCCTAAAAATAATCTCATGATGGATTTAGTGCTAGTTTTTCGCTATCAAACTGGACGTTTGAATAGTAGACAATCCAGACAACCGTGGGTTCGGCCTACTTTTAGTAAGTTAACCCCGTACAAAAAGATTGAGAAGAAAACAATCTTTCATTTAACCTTTAGTTCAATTAAATAACTAAATCTACCCTAGATTTCACCATTGGTTGCTCAACCTGTTTGTATCTAGCAATTTCATAGTTAGACAGGGAGAGAAGTAGACAAGCTTAA
>NJDD01004545.1:68573-95597 GCA_002245505.1 Calephelis nemesis | reverse complement strand
TCTCATTTAACCTTTAGTTCAACTAAATAACTGAGGAGGGTAGATTTCACCATTAGTTGCTCAACCTGTTTATATCTAGCAATTGCATAGTTAGACAGGGAGAGGACAGAGGAGTAGACAATCTTATTTATCTTTGTTTTAAGTTTACTCTCTATACCAATTTAAAGTTTTTTTGGTTAACAAACAGGCCAACTAGATCAAAAGAAATTAACATATAGCATTTTAATTACTAAATGTCCATTTGCGATTTCAATAAGAACATTTTGATTCAGATAGTATCCATACATTGTAGTTTATTTAACGAGTACGGGTAAAGTAACCAATTAGGATAAACATTTCTTACATAGGATCTTCCTCTGCAATAATTTTGTTTATTTCTTTAGTTATATTATGTGGTAGAGTTCCACATCGCCTCTCTGGGTTAACTGACCTTCCTCTCCTATTCATTTTTTCATCATGCCTTCATAGGATAACTGATGAGCCTACTCAAGATGATTTAAGTTACAAATGTATACCGCATTTAGGTTTTTTTTATGATATTGGAAGGCAAACAAGCAGACGGATTTTCTGATGGTACCAAAGGTGCGTTGGTGCGTTGCCAACCTGAAGCCAGGATGTTAGGCCTCGAGCAAAAGTAAGTTTACCGACTACCTTACTCTCTGAACCGGAAAACGTCAATGGCATGCATCGACGTTATGGTTGTAGGAATAGACAAGTCGAAGTTACCAATCCAGGCGAGTTGCTGCAAAAGTCTACCACCTAGAAGGATGTCACAATGTTAGTGATGGTAAGCCTATACACGCCTTTTACGAGCTGCCTGGCACGAAGGCAGACGGTCTATTCTGCGAAGGAGCCTGGACCAACACGGGGAAAATGTATGTATGCACGTAATGCGATAATGATATTACCGTTGTTGGAGTATACAGCGATCATCTTAACTTTCGTTAATTCAACAGTTTGTTTGCTTTCATTTACCTACTTTTTAAAATGTACCATTTAATATGAATGACTTCTCTAAAATGTAGTGATTTTGCCAAGATCTAAAAAAACCTTGGCATCATGAAATTACAGATTTAAATTCACATAGTTACTAATCATTAAGATGAATATTCTTTACATAAATAAATATATAATCACGTTTTGCAAACACAATAAATATGTTTCTTATCATTTCTGTAAACTTTATCAAATATTTGCAGTATTAAGTATATAGGCTGGTTTATGATATGTAGGTTATAAACATTTCTGTTACACATTTGTATATACGATGAAGTTGCTATAAAAAATCTCGTTAATTTGTTTATGAGACTTAAAAGAAATTTTGAGCTCAGACATTTAGAATCAATAAAAAGTCTGTATATTTAAAAATGAATCCCCATTTCCCTTGGTCATCGCGTCACGCCTGAACGTATCAATTTTACTAATTGTTTTCTTTTGTTTTCTTTCGTTATTGTCAGCAGAAGGTTTTTATAAAGAGAAAAACCTGGAAAATTGCAAGAAAATGGGAAAAACATTATTTTTTTCATAGAAGCTGTTAGTACCTGTTAATGTTAAGCGATACGAAGGTCGCCGAGTCGGCTAGTAACAAATGAAACTCGCTTCAGCCGAAATGAGCCCCAAAGCAATTGAAACGACCTTAGTTCAAAAGAAATTTACTATATTAAAACTACATAGATAAATAAATTATTTTATTGTCTTTGAAAGTTTACAAAATTTTCTAGCGTAATAATATCTTGTAACCTACACACGATCAACGAAAGTTCGCTCGATAGAAAAAAGTCGTAAACTTCCAATAAAATGCCCCCGCCAAAAAAAAACCGGGCCCCTTTGCAGAACAGAACATCTGCATCCCTATGCCAGACAGCTCCTAAAAGTCGAACATATGCTTACTCTAATAACTCTATTGTCACTAACATCGTGACATCTGACTAGGTGGTAGAGTCTCGCAGCGACTCGCCTGGATTGATACCGCCGCCTTACCTATATCTGCCACCATAATGTCAGCGCTTGCTGTTGACATGTTCTGGTTCGGAGGGTAAGGTAGCCGGTAAACTTACCTTACATCCCGGCCTAAGGTTGGCAACGCACCATTTCCACCTTTGGTGTCTCTAGGCGACCTGAATTTTTACCATCAAGAAATCTGTCCGCTTGTTTGCCTTCCAATATCATAAAAAAATGCTATTTTTCACTTTCACGTTTGATTTTCACTTGCACATTATATAAAACAAAGTCGCTTCCTCTGTCTCTATGTCGCTTTGTATGCTTAAATCTTTAATCTTCATTAACATCTCACTTCTGCACATTAGCTAAACATATTTGTACCTAAAGGAATTACCAGAAATACTATTGTCCAGTGGGAGTCACCTACCTGGGAGCAGGTCACAGATAATTTGTTTAAGGTCCATTATATAAATCCTATACTTACCTATTTGTATTTCTTATTGAAGTGAAACTTCTTTAGAATCGTTGTGTTTTCAAAACGGGTGCAACGGAAAAACGACAGGTAAGAGACACAAATATATATTCATCTCATTCTTTTGTCGATTTACTGAAGTTTCACTTCTATCGCGTGTGAATCGCGCACACACACTTTTTTTTAAATGAAGAAACACTTATTTGTTTAACGTATCACTTGTAATTTATTATTTTATAAATATCCTACCTAAATACTAAATATTAGTAGTAAATAGTAGTTTAAGTTTTATCTTAGATACATACATACATACATACAAATCTTCACGCTAAGTCCCTTACGGGGTAGGCAGAGAGTATCGAGTGCCAGACCTCACGATCCTGATAAACCTGTCTTGCTTGCTTCACATTCATTACCCTTTTCATACATCACTCTTGACACCACCCTCGGGTAATATCCGATTGATCTGATCTTGAAATGTCAGCCTTGGTCTCCCCGGGTACCTACATCCATCCACATTCGCATTGTATGTCTGCTTTGTCAATCTTTCATCTGTCATTCTTTCCACGTGCCCGAACCAGCGGAGCATGCCCTTTCGCTTTTTAATACCAACACTTTCTTTCAATCCCACTCTTTCTCGGGTCTCACTGTTACGAATGCGGTTACACCACAGATTTTCCGTAGTGCTCTTATTTCGACCGCATTTATCCTACTTTCATGATCTTTCTGACATACCCAACTCTCGCTTCCATACAATAACGTTGGGATAAGCAGATGATGATGATGATTTTGTCTTAGATGATGCTGTTAAAAGCGAAACCGGTAGACTATGTTTAATATTAAATTATAAGTAATACGCAAAACAGTACAAGTGTTTCTTGTTAAAAAAAATCATATTTTTAAACCCGACGCGCCGACGACAGGGCCAACAGGGCACAATGTCCGAGTATCAAATTCCAGGCAAAATTATTAATTTTATTCTAGAATTGAAAATCGACATTTTCAATTTTGTGTGTTATGCCAGCTGCTAAAATCGACGTTATTGCAATTTAAATAAACGACGTTGCTTATGGTACGAAAAGTGGTTTAGTATTTTATGTGATAAATCAGCCAAAAAGCAGACGGATCTCCTGATGGTAAAAAACCATCATAGCCTATAGATGTGATAGCTACGGTCGGTATGTTATGCCTATTGTGGAAGTCTACCGGTTACCCTACTTCCCGGACCAGAACATGATCGAATCTTTATGGCTGTAGGAATAGGTAAGGCGGATCCCTACCCGGCAAGTTGCTGCACAGCATTTGGCTCTCTTGTTGGTAAAGACCTACATTTTAACCAGTGCTCGCCTCTTACGAGATGTTTGGAAGAGAGACACATGGTCTCTTCTACTAAACCGACAACGGACCTATAAAATATTCCTACTTTAGTGGCGTTGATCCCCAGATCCTTTTTCGTGTTATAAACTAACATCATTATTAGAAATGGAAAAAAATCCATCCACCATCTTAAAAACAGGAACGATAAATTATATATGAACGATAAAACATAATAAAAAAAACGAAACACAAGCTGATAAAATAAACAATTTACCTATTTATTGTTTATAATAACAATACACCAATTGTTAAATCATGCATCCAACAAACAACAATGCGCTTTGAATGTTATACTACATAATAATTCTTTATTATAATTTTAAAGAAATTGGATTGACCACATTTTGTTAATTATTAAGATGGTAATCATCTGAAGCTTATAATTATTAAAGAAGCAATAATAAATACTTTGGTCCACGTTGATTCTATAAATTAAGGATTCTGATTTCTATCTGTGAGATTGGCATTGGGACTCCATTCTTTTATTTTTTTTTTCGAAATGTCTACTGTTGTGTACGTCTATAGACTTACAACGTCACCGGGCTAGTGGGCGAGCAGAATGCTCAGCCAGAGGTTGAATTTTGGGTGGGGTCTGGGACCCCCCTCCTTAGGGGTGTCTCCTGTGAGACCGTACCTCGGCTTAGGGTAAGATTGTGGTTAGTGTCGGAAGAGGACATCATGGCTGTGTTCCGCCCAGGGCGGAACAAGGGTCGCCCCTTTAACGGGGGGTTACGGTATCGTTTTAGGATTCCGTAACCAAAGGCTTAAAAACGAAACCCTTATAGATTTGTCATGTTTGTATGTCTGTTCGTATGTCACAGCCATTTTATTCGAAACTATAAGAGGTACGCTGTTGAAATTTAGCAAGTAAGTAGATGTATTTTGTGAACTGCATTAAGACTCTCAGGCAAAAATTGAAAAATAGCATAAATTTTGGTTATTCCACATATTTATAACTAACATTCCAAAACGTTGGGTGTGGTATCTATGGATAGCTCTACAAAAATTATATTGAGGTGACTAGATAATATTTTATATATTTTTTTTCTAAACTGAATAGTTTGCGCGAGAGTTTACCAAAGTTTTACAACGTGTCCCTTGTCCCCTGTAACTTCTAAAATAAGAGAACTGTAATATCGTGTACATTATCGAGTAAAGTTCCAGCGAAAATTAGTTTGAACAAGATCACCAACACTAAAATTGTTTTGGTTCGCTGTCAAGAAATGGCGCTGTGAAGTTGAGATTCGAACAAGCGTTTAGCATATTTTGCCTTATAAGTTATAATCTTAATAATAATGTCTTTGATATTATGAATTTATAATCTTAATAATAATGTCTTTGATATTATGAATTCGCGCATATTGCAAAAGAGATTAAAGTTTTAAACTGCAAACACGCTAAAGTATATAAAAACCTTTGTATTGACTGAATGAACTCTTTCATTATGATTGCTGCTACGGGTAGTGATGCAACATCATTTTAAAACACATCGATATTTTTGTATATAATGTGTATAATATCGATGTTAAAGACGTCTATGTTTATGAACTATCAACGATGTATCGTTCTTTTAAAATCATGAACGATAGATCGATGTTTTTAAAACATTAATATATCGTCTGCATCCCTAGCTGCGTAACCCTTTATGGGCGAGTTCAACTTGGACTTGTAGCTTTATTTATTCATGGTGTATATTTCTTACTATGAAGAAATTCATTCCTTTATAGAAAAATCTATACATTAGGTTTCGTTTCGAATATAATTCATACACCGAAATAGACACAAAAACGCAGAAATAATTACATCTATGTTTATGACGTCTGCCCTTTCTCTGTTAGGTATGCTAAGCACTCGACCAATGAGGAGATTTATTTCAATTACTTTTTTGATATTTTCCATCGTCGGCGCTTGGTAAAACTTCTAAATATTCATAATTTAAAGAAAGAAACACTCGTACTGTTTGACTTATCACTTATAATTTATTACTTTGTAATTAATAGCCTACCGGTTTCGCTTATACAGCATCATCAGGGCTAAAACTTAAACTTAGAGTTAACTTAGGTTAGAGTTTAGTTTCAATTTAATTTAGTTTCAGTTTAATTACAAAGTAAGAAATTAAAAGTGATAAGTAAAGCAGTAAAAGTGTTTCTTTCTTTAAAAATATGAATATTTCAATTACTGTTACACCAAAGAAATTTAAAAAAATTGAACTTAATTTTTTGTAGAGGCAAGCAACACCGAGCTCAAAAGAAGTGTTCGAAGGAGTTTTGAAACAATTGCAGCAACTTGGAGATAGAGGAAAGAGGGTTTTGATGCGCCTGCACAAGTCCATGGGAGTGGCTTACAACGAAGAGGTAAATAATTTTTCAACATAGCTGACAGTGTGCGCCATGATCGCATTAAACATGATTTTTATGTGTTTATTATCTTATTATTATCTTCAAGACTTTTGGCTTTACTTCACTAGAACGCACATAGTTTTTCTCATAATACTTATAATTTAGTACAACAAAACGTACAAATTTTCATACACACTTGCAAGTATTTTTTTTCTTAACATTAGTCAAGTTTTAATATGAACATACATACATACATATCTTCACGCCAAGTCCCTTACGGGATAGGCAGAGAGTATTGAGTGCCAGACCTCACGATCCTGACAAACCTGTCTTGCTTCCTTCACATTAATTACCCTTTTCATACAAACACGCCGGTTTCGGAGACTCTTGACACCACCCTCGGATAATATCCGATTGATCTGATCGTGAAAAAAGAACAATGAATACATATCAATGTTAGCACAGTAAAACTGCAAAAACCCAGCTCCAATTTCATTACTACAAACAAATAATCGCTACTCTATCAAATTTATATGGGACTACCTCTAAATTACTACCTATCTTTAAAAACTCTATGCAATACGCTATGCAAAAAAATGATGACTCTTTTTTGAAATTGGCTATAAAGAACAGTTAAGTAATGTCTGACACATAAATCAGCAACGCATACCCGATCTTACTGAATAAATCTTTCCAAAATTTTTACATGGTTATAGGTCTACACTAAAAAAGGAATTTTGGTAATTCCATCCCTGAAGGACTGGAATAAAATAGAAAGTTTGTATGACCTCAATGCGGACAAAATCTTGCAAAGACTGATTAATTTGACAAAACTTAATTTTAAGGTAGAAGCACTAGATATTTGTAGATGCTGGGATCAGATGTACAACAGAATTTTGTATATATAGCGAATCTATGCTGTAAGCAACGCTTGCCCCATTCAATAGTTTCTGAAATGTACACAATAAAATTTAAGAAATGTTAAAAGTAATAAAACAAAATTGATATATTGCTCAACATTAATTACCTTCAGCCTTAGAAATAGCTTAACAGTTTCTACGTCCTAAATGAAGTGCTATTTAACACTGAGCTATGATCTGTCTGAACCAGTGTCTCTGAAATAAAGTATAACATTATTTCCTATGAAATGAACATAGCGTGAATTAGTGTGATAAAAAAATTTGGTATAAAAAAAGTTTTTAGACCAGTCAGTATCCCCATAGAGTATTAGTTTTGATGGCTTCATGATAAAAAAAACATTACTTTCGATTAAGGTAAACAAGGTATTTTTCTCATTAAGAAAATAGTGATTCATCACAACTCTTGTACTTTTCCACAATACACTTTATGTAATACTTTAGTCAACCGGTTTCACTTTTCGCAGCATCATAAAGGCTTTATAAATAAAAAAGACATATTTATCTTTAGCAGGGGTGGGCAAACTACGGCCCGCGGGCCGCATCCGGCCCTTGAGAGGTTTTAGTCCGGCTCGCCGAGCGTTTGTTTGGAAAAATATGAACCTCTTTAAAAAAGTTAATGGTCAAAATGTTAAAAAGACTATTGAAATTTGAACAATTAAGATTGATCGATACTTCAAACATATATATTGCGGAATTCATATGTTAAGACTTCATAAATAGATTTTATTTTAATGAAGGATTGTAAAATAATAAAAAAATGCTTTACGTTATCTATATATACAACGTTTTATAATCGTAAAATTTACTGCTATTTTTAGGTGTCTTACTAAACCGGCCCGCCTAAAGATTAATTATAATTTACTGGCCCGCCACTAGATTTTTTTTAATTTACCAGCCCGCGGTCAAAAGAATTTGCCCACCCCTGATCTATAGTAATAAAGACTTAATTATGCTGTGAAAATTAAAACCGACTAAAGTATAACATTAAGTGTTGAATAAATGCACAGGCTTTTTAGCTAATAAATTTGTACAGATACACACCACACCGACACTACCTACGACCATTGACCGTTCAGCAACAGTAGGAAAGGTTGCACGTGAGCAAAGGCCGCGGGTGCAAGCTAGCTTAGAAATAGAAGCTGTTTTCTGGTTTAGATATACCTTATTCTTGAATTAAAACGCAACATGAAATTTGGTAACTTGATAATTCTAGCATTCTACAGACACAGCAAATATGATGTCCACAGTGACTGGAAGTGAAGAAGAGCTGGATCATTTACGTAAAATTCTTGTGGAAGCAATAGATGAGGAGAAAACAAGGGCACAACGAGAACGTAAGTATTTGTCAGATATATATAGGTAAACAAAAACGGTAAGGTATAGAATTTGGCGCCTCTTTGGTCCGGCGTAGGACTTGACTTATTGAAGTCCCAGGTTTGATATTTGGGTCGGGCAATAATAAAATTACAAAATCTATATTTTCAATTTTCTAAAAGAAAATGCGTTTTTCAACTGTTCTTATCAAAACAATGTTGCCCGGCTATGTATCCGGTTGGCGATAAGTTTGCCATATATTACATTATGAGACTTAGTGTCTGTGGTTGGTCGTGGTTGTACCTCTGTCTGCTTTTTCGGATACGAGCGTAAAATCCTTTTTTTATATTTGGATTTTCTATGAGATTCTAAAGGACTTTTGATATATTACTATTTTCAATATTTTATAAGACAAAATAGAAAACGGTTTTCCTGGTGTTAAGAAATACCTGTCGCTTGTACCAAAACACCCAAGACATCAACAGTGCTTTATCAATATGCGGCTGATATAAATAGCCACAGTTATCCAAATCACTTTATAATATTTCAGAAAAACGTCGTGAGGCAAGAGAGGATGCCAGATCCAAAAGAGAACTGATGCTGGGGCAAATCGACTTAAAAAAAGAGTTTAACGAGGATGACGAAGCTAGAGACTACGCAGCTGAGGAGGTAAGTTTCAAATCAGTGAAATGTGAATTGTGTAAAATCAAACAATTTTCGACTAGAAGAAGTCGTTGACAACACTGCATTTCAAATGGTTTTGCTAGGGAATTTATGCTTGGTATTATTATCCGTTCTCTAAAATAATAAAGTTCGACGCTACATTTCAACCTTCTTCTGATTATCAGGATTTAGAACCAGATGGCTATGCAGAACATCATGTTCATGTAAATGAAACAACAGCTTTCGACATGTCAGGATCTGAGTTCTGGTCATCGTTCTCCAGTAGCGAGGAGGCGCTGTTGGAGTGTGCCGGGCTGATCCTGAACCTGCCGCTCACACCTCACGCCTCCTGCCAGCCGGGGGCGGCTGCCGGAGCCACTGACGCCGCGTCCAAGGCCAATGCTTTAACATATAGGTTTTTATATAAAATTTTGTATGAAATAAGTGGTAAAGCTCTACGACTGCTCGCCCGTATTTCTATCTACCTGAACCTTACAAACCGCCATTATTATACTCTGATTGATGACTCTGACACGAGGAAATTTGTGAAGGATACGGCATCATATTCTTATCTAGGTAATGTCCAACTTTTACTAGTCGGTATTGCTCTTTTATCTATTATACGGTCGTATTCCTGCCACCTCGTTGGAAGTCTTTACATATTTGTTTATCTATCCATACTACTATAAATGCAAGTAGAGTCTGTCTGCTTGTCTGTTTGTTTGTCTGATACGCTTTCACGGCTCGACTTCTAGACCGAGGAAGGTTTAATTTGATATGTATTTACTTACAGACTCTACTTCAGTTAAAGGATACTTTCTATCAAAAATCAGCACCCGAAGGTGTACAATGGGGGATGAATATTTTGTAAGGAAATCGTAACTATTTTACGATGATGAAATACTGGGTACACAGCTAATATAGATGTAACTTATAGGAGTATATATGTTGTATAGATATAACTCCTCTCAGTTGTCCCTTATGGTCTAATTTTTGTTCATACTCTTTCACGTTACGATTTTTTGGTAGCATTTTTATTATACTTTCTGAAAATAATACACTAGTTTTACCAAAAATGTGTACCTACTGTTAGCTCTTTGGTTCATCGCGCTCAAACATATGATCTTTCGGTTTTCGGATAAGACTGGTGAAGAAGGTATCGAAACTCATAAATTATAATATAATATAAACATATTAACTGAGCGTTTTATTTTTACTAGACAATTCATCACAAAACATCAAATTTTCAAAATATTCCAGGGTACCTGCAAACGGTTACTATTTCTTCGTGTTCAACTCGGAGAATGAAGTGCAGCGTAACTTCATTCGAGCGAGATTCGACCTGCAAAAGACACGCTACGATGTCGCCAGGACAGCGCTGAGGGAGTGCACCAATACCACGGACCGCTGTGATCTGCCGCTGGATATGTTCTCCACTCAGAAGGTTAATTCTAGTTTAATTGCTAGTCAAGTAAATAGGTGGATTTCCTGAATCACTAAAAGCAGCAACTACGCCTCGTTAAAATGGATTCTTAAAGCAGTTGCGTGAATAGGAATACTGACTACCCTATCTTTAAAACCGCAATATTAGAACCTAAGTTATGATCGCAAAAGTTTAGACTATAGTATCAATCCCGGCGACTAGGTAAGACGGTTCTGACTGCTAATGGTGCAGTCAAAATTAGTGAACTACTCCAGAAATGTTAGTCTAGAAGAGGCCACCGACAGGCGATGAGATCATCTCACCCGTCGGTGTTGATAAAGTACCACGAGAGTGGGTCTACCAGAGAGTATCGGACGGCTTATTTGGTAATCCGTATCGAGCGAGTGCCGGACGGCTTATATGGTAGTCCGTATCGAACGAGTACTGGACGGCTTGTTTGGTAGTCTGTGTCGAGCGAGTACCGGACGGCTTATATGTTAGTCCGTATCGAGCGAGTACCGAACGGCTTATATCGTAGTCTGTGTCGAGCGAGTACCGGACGGCTTATATGTTAGTCCGTATCGAGCGAGTACCGGACGGCTTATATCGTAGTCTGTGTCGAGCGAGTACCAGACGGTTGTGACGTTTGCTTGCAGGTGGTGCTGGAGGTGCCGCTCCGCAACAACGACTCGCTGTGGAACGAGCAGTTTGTGATCATGTCAGAGTGCGAACCTCGGACCGCGATATACTTGGCTTGTGCCCTGGCTTTACCTGCACTCATCATGGTCTTTGCTTTCACGTGACACATATCTGGAACTGTAGGGAATGATATTTAATAAGCTGGTTTAACTTATTCTGTCATACGACTTAGAACTGTGGTGGTTTAAGTCTTCTTGAGCTGATTTGCTATCGAGAAACTCATAATAGGCGAGCGTCGCTTTAAGTACTACCACCAACTACCATTGCAACTATATAGTTAGGTTAGCCGACAAAGTCACTTACTCAAGAGGCTTTATCTCCGTTAACTTTATATGACACACACATAACATACACACACATTAAGCCTTCCAATCCTATACAAAACTAAAAATTATATATATTTCATCGTTTGGGTCTTTTGAGGGTGAGAGGTGCGCACTCATACTTAAGCATCTGAGGTTTTAAGTGGATAGATATCGTTGTGTAATATTAACTAAATTCTGCATACCTAATGCAAATGTCGAATTCTTCAATAATTAACTTTTAACACAGTTAGAATAATTAAGTGTTAAGTAAGCAATAATTGAAGTACGAGTAGGTAAGTGAAAATTTTACTCGCTTGTATTTTTTTTAAGTGAAATATTTTGTAGACCACTTGCTTTGATAACAATTAATTAAACAATCTTATTCGTTTTATTTAAATCAAGTATTACAATTAAGCTAGGTACGCTAGATAAATTATTATTGTTTTTTGAAATTAAATGTTTTGAAACGAATTTTAAAACGAGTAACATAGTACATACTTTGGACAAAATATTACTGGGTTTTGAGCTGAGCTTTGAGCTTCAAAATCTGAATTTCCGGATTTTAAAGCTCAAAGCTCTCAATGGTGCAATAAGGGTTTTAGCGCACACGCGATACGTAGCAAAAATAAGTATTATTTCCACAAACTTTTTATTGTACAGGTACAATAGAAATTAGAAAATGAACTTTAAAGTTAATAAAACAAATGTTGTAAGGGTTAGCTTATTTATGATGAAAGATATTTCTTCCAGATAACCTCTAGAATAAATAAAAAATAAGTAAGTAGACTTGGTGTACAGCTACGTATATGACTTATTAATTATTTGCATCCAAAACATACTAAACTCTTATATCAACATAAAGAGCAGAATAGATGGGCATTATAGCTTAATATAACTTGGCCTTGCAGAGCTTCTTTGATTTATGTTCGGCTCGTTTTTTGAAAACGGTCAGGCCAGAATTTTATTGTAATTAAAAGCAAAGGAAAGCAAATAAAGGATCCATAATGCACACTACACGTTATTCTTTTTAATATTATAGGAAAGTTTTAATGCTTAAAGACAATGAAAGAGCTCACAGTTCTCTTGATGATCAGGGATAACCAGGGCCTATAGATGCCATTGACTTTACAGGTACATCGCTATTCTGTCACCGGAAAGTGACGTACTATGCCGGTAGGACTATAAAATAAAGACATATAAGCCAGCTCTGCAATAAAGTCTTTGATATTCTTGACTTATTTTAAAAGCTACCTGTTCAAACTGTAGATATAGGTACAAAAACGTTTAGATAAAAGTTAAACTACATTATACGTAAAACTAATAAGTTAGTAAAAATATTACTCACCAATTAGTTTAAAGGGCGAGTTGTTTGAAACATATTTTTTACAGACAACTCATTGCTAAACGTGTTGTACTTCGTATACACGCTGAAGTGGCTTTTTATTGGTAGTTGTAGGAACGAAAGATTCTCCCATAGTACAAGGTACCTATGCCAAATGTTGGCCCTGACTATGAGCTACTATTTTGCAAAATTTGATGAAAATTTATCTCGCAGTTTTTGTGTAAAAAGTGAACAGACAAACCGACTAAAGTTTTCTTTAACGTTTTTTGGGTTTTGTACCCTGAGCACAACATTTTACAAGAATCACTGTTTTCGAATAAAACATTTTATTCATAAATTTAGTTTTGCTAATGTTTTATTATCTACATGTCTAGACAGGCCTGTAAATACATTGTTTGGCAGTTAGCGGTGATCAAATATTACAATTTCATCACCAGACGTCAGAGCTTCGTCCTCGTAAGTAATTTCTTTCATTCGTCTGCCAGAACCATTTCACACGTCGATAAAAAAAAGTAACATAACCCACTCCTTGTAAAGTCAACTGTCATTTAATATGAGAAACAGATAAGTTAAAATTTAAAGATTGTATGTTACGTTTTAAATAAGTACCTTAAACACTACAGCATCGCGCTACCATATGCATGCTATTATGACTTTTTCTACTAATTATATCAAACTTACAACTATTACTACATAGTAGAGGAAGTCAATTCAGCATGGATAGGTTATCGCGATGCTTTTGAAACCTAAACAAAATTTCAAAGGGCACAAAGTTTTACTATTTGAAAACAATTTAAATGAAAGAGCTCAACATAGTCTAATTTTACATGTTGAGAAGTCGATTGACATTAGATATTGGCAGAAAATTGCTTAAGCTTATTTCCCGGCCACAGATCAGCGACTCCCCTACAACATTTATAGTGTCTTAACTTACTATAAGGTGAACTTATATTAAAAAGTAACAAATTGTTGACAGTTGAACCATACAGGTAGAGGATCAGTGCCTTAAACTTAACGTACCTATATTATTTGCAGCTTACGTTAACGAGTCTGTTGATACAACCCACCATAACTAATGTATGTACTCTTTTAATATATTATATTAAAAATTATACATTTCATATAATATCGAAACATGAAACTGAACATTCTGTTAATGTGATATTAGTAATAAGTTTAATGTTATTAAATGTTGCAAATTATATATTTTTAATAATTATTTGTTTTATTTGGGTACCATTGTTTCCAAATCCAAATTGCATCAGGCGGTTGTGTCATGGAACGTTTGTCTCGGATTGATATCCGGTAAGTTAAGCGCAGGCGGAAAACTTACTCACTTTGGAAGCTCGGTAAACAAACCGTAGGTTGACAATTAAACGTTGTCGCGTCAAAATCCGTCCATCTTCTGAAGTGCTGCGATGCCACAGACACATACACAAAGACACGTCAAACTTATCTGTATATTAATACGTGATGCCAAAACTTTCGACCCCTTTTTACGAAAATTGCGCAGACGCAGAAGCATACAATTAGGCACTCTTATGGTTTAAGTGTAGGAGAAGTGCAGAACGCTAATATTTTTCAATAATAATGCTTATAAATTACATTAAATCAACAAATAAAACATTACTCACACTACCATGCATTTGACACACACAAACAAATATATTGATGATAACAATAAAAGATTACAGATGGCGCACTAAAAAGTTTGGAAACAAAGTTGTTGGTCTTGAGAAATGAAGATATTAAAACTTCTTGTGTTCGAATTTCGACCAATGGGCGACCACTAGTTTAAATAATTTGCACTGGCAAAGGAATCTCCTGTAAAAAAGGTACATTAAATCTACGGTATGGCTCTCTCTTCTTCTCTAGAGGTCCTAGGTTTTAATCCCTGGATAAATTGGATGTGTCCATGTTGTATGTTTAATTTTTTTATGTAATTTTATAAGACATCGTCCGTTTAATAAGTATGAATGTTGATCGGGGCTGTAATTGAGTGCAAATATAACAAAATCCACTTATGCGATACGTTCCGGTGCGCCTGAATGTCCCGACCTGTTACTAGGCACTCTACTCTTACTTGCGCTTTCCACAAATATTTTGTCTTTCACTTAGAAATAATCTCGCTGTTTTTACGTCTTGTCTCCACAGAATAGGTGATTTTTTTTTTATGATATAGGAAGGCAAACAAGCAGACGGATTTCCTGATGGTAAGAAATTCACGCCGCCTAGAGACACCAAAGGTGATAATGCTGCGTTGCCAACCTGGGGCCGGGATGTTAGTCGAGCAAAAGTAAGTTTACCTGCTACCTTACCCTCCGAACCGGAACACGTTATGACGTTATGGCGGCAGGAATAGGTAAGGCGGTGATACCTATCCGGGCGAGTCGCTGCTAAACTCTACCACCTAGTAATATCTTGTGTAATTCTTAAAATCAGAAAATTCATCTGCTTCCATTCAATTCAAAACAAAAAGTTGTCTTTAGCAACTTGTCCTTTACCTAATCATGACACCATAATGACAATGTTTGTACAGTTCGGAGGGTCCACTACAGGGCCACGGATTGTAACGTCTATTGTACAAGTCTACCGCCTATCCTACCGCCATAAGACGGGTGACGATAATCTGAAAAGGGACTGATTAGTCAAAGTCATAGTCGTTGTCATATTTGTTTATTGCATCAAATATTGTTGAAATACAATTGACTATATGTAATAATAAAATAATTTAAACAATGTTTTTGATAAAATATAGCATTAAGAGATAGTAATGTTAATTTAGCCTTAAATACAATTTGTATACCAGTTAAGTCTGGTGGAATAGGCAAAGCATACATGATTGTTATAACACCTCCATGTACCCTATTTGTTGGGGTACTGGTCTACGGACAGATGTGAGGATGACAGCAGTGCCTTCTTTGGAGTTCCCGGTGTCACTCAATACGCATACAAAACGATCAACGAATGGTTTTAGCCAATACGAGTTCGGTATAACCCACCAGTTTTAAATTAGCGGCGGGTATCTATAAATGTATCAACTGGATACAAAAAAATAGTCATAATACACTGACCACACGGCAACGAAGCACCTTTCATCTATCGCACAACTATGGTGTCTACAGACCACGGTTGTCTCTTACCAAGAGCCGTGTGATTGTTCGCTGCCTTATCTAGTACAAAAATATTATGGTGCCAAGCAAAAAAATTACGACGTTTTCTGTTTTGTTATATTGAAGGATCGCTGTAAATACCGGCAAAAATTATAAGTTCTGTAGTTTTATCAACAATAAAATAAGCAAAGGGACGATTCACTATAAACTCTTGTACGTTTGTGTTAGAGTATGCAAGAAATTCGGCAACATTCGCTTCTACTCCGGCCTCTGTTATCTCGATATCAGCAACTTGATTCATGAAGGACACGTGCATTTTGAAGTTACTGATGCCACTAAAGTCAGCTAATTCTGGGTAAAAAATCCTCCTCACACCCATATCATACAAAAGTTCTGGAATGTTATCAACTTCAGTGTTGATTTTAAACTTCGGCAATTTCACAACACCTGGTTGAAGACCCGTCTTTTTAAATGAACTAAATATACTCCGGAGTCGAATACCATAATATTGTAATTTAAAGAAAATATTGTTGACGAGACCTTTTGTAGGTAAAGCAATAATCATTGTGACTCGATCTGTGGATAATGGAAGTTCCAAAACTCTTGCATCTATTCCAGGTACTTCAGTTACATTATAATATCCATGTTGAGTCATCATACTTACTTCGTAAACATTATCGTTAAAATAAAACGGTTCTTTAGTTGTGTACACGGGATTAAATGGAACTTTCCATTCACTTTTAAAATAAGCAGTGTCTGTCATTAACAACAAGGCTAGTTTAAAGTCATCGATATATAGAGCTTCTGTAATTACACCTCCCGTATTTAATTCTATTTCGCTATTTACTACTGTAGCTGCTGTTTCTGCGTCACCGAAGTCTAGACTCAGGACCTTTGCATTCTCTAAACGTTTAAACATGTCGCGTAATTCACTGTCCACATCTAGAAGGTTGTTAACGATAATAACGGACGACCTGTTGCTGACTGAGCTTAATTCTTGACCCATTGTATTAAGTATGTTTAGATATTTGTCTCTAAAACACTTCTTTCTGTTATGTCTCGTAACCTGCAAAATTTCCTTTCGCGTTAAGCCCGTTGTCCCTTCCGCTAACATTATCAGTTGAATCCAAGTTGAAAGAGGAGAAAACACGAAGTGATAACCAGTTTCCTCTGCCACGCGATCAAGAGTTCTCGTAGAAAAATCGTACGTAGGGAATTTGAAGAAATTTAAAACGTTTTCATCACTACAATACCTACAGTCCACTGTCGTAAACAGGAAAAACCAAAAAAACAATTTAAACATTTTGCACAACTTTGCAATGCAAAAACAATCTCATTACTGTTTGTGAATTTATACAATAGCTAATACTCAAATATGTTGTGATTAACAAAATGATAACTTTGGGGTCAAAGTTTTACTGTCGAGGACAAACGGAATTTCCAGGGTATTTAAGCAAATTTCAAATTCTTTATGTTATTATTTGCTTAGAATATTGATTTACATTTACATTACATATTTAAATTTTCAATCCATTACAATTAGAAAAATGAGCGAAATGAAACAAAACTATGACAAGAAACTAAATATTATTAAACTGTGAATACTTGGAACATTGAAATTACACTGACACAGTGACAAAGAGTAACGCCTCCCGAAGCGCAGTTAGTGCCGTCACGTTCCGGTACTTCACCTAGGGACTACCATAAGTTTCGATGCAGCAGTCTTGTCACAAGAACGGTTTACTTCCGTGATAAAACACCATAACTTTGCTTCATAGCATTAGCTTTATAGTAATCGTTTTTTATTACCCACTTCGTTGTTCGAGTAGCCTTACTATATCGACTCACCGCGAGGATCGGGTTCGATTACCGACGGAGACAAGTATTGGTGTAATGAACATTGAGATGTGTGCATTTATAAATAGAAATTTAAGTAAATTAATAAAAAAGGCAAACAATGATTTTAAGAAATTCACGCCGCCTAGAGACACCAAAGATGGTAATGGTGCGTTGCCAACCTGAGGTCAGGATTTTAGGCCTCGAGCAAAAGTTAGTTTACGGCTACCCTCCGAACCGGAACACGTCATGACGTTATGGCGGCAGGAACAGGTAAGGCGGTGGTACCAATCCGGGCGAGTCGCTGTTCGCAGCGACTTGCCCGGCTAGACTAGAGTTTCGACTCTACCACCTAGATTTATTAAAATCGTTGACTAACATCTCTAACAAAAGCATATAATTTGCTTACTTTGGGGTTAGATTCAATTTGTGTGACTTGTCCAGGAATATTTATTTATTATTGCAGCCTCTTCTTCTTCTTTCTTTAAGTTTTGGCCTTCACGTTAGTATTTTGCCATTCATCAAGAAGAAGTTTGCATCAAATTTTATATCAATTGTATAATAATAGTCATCAGTCATAAGTCGTCAGTAAGTCATGTCAGGCTCTTGGGTAATACACAAGCTCATGTAATGAGATTTGGCGGCAACGAGAAAATACACGATACGATACGTAATAGACAGCATTTTTTAGACTGGTGTGTACCTATGAAGGAGGGAAGTAAAGAACGCTTAGGCATGCATATTGCGTAGTACCATAAACTTATTTATGTATTATGTATTACGGGGCGAGTTTCACGCCGGTTTCGGAGACTCTTGATACCACTCTCGGATAATATCCAAGTGATCTGATCGTGGACCATCCACATTCCCATTGTATATCTGCTTTGTCAATCTTTCATCTGTCATTCTTTCCACATGACCGAACAAGCGGAGCATGCCCTTTCGTATTTTAACACCAACACTTTCTTTCAATCCCACTCTTTCTCAGATCTCACTGTTACGAATGCGGTCAGCGAGCGTTAAACTACAGATTTATGAGCATTTTATTTCTGTAAAATTTGACTTGCAAGCAGTACTTTAAATACCTTCCTGCGATGTCGGAATTCCCTATTATTCAATAATGTTATATGTAAATAACCTCACGATCTATCCAGTTTGCCTATTTTTTTTCATAGTCAGAGATTAATGAATGGAAAGGTAGCTCTGAAATTGATAGTATACTATTAAACTATCTTTTAAACTGTGTCCCTGAAACTATCCAAGAATTTTTTTTAGATACTTTTGGAGGTCAAAACCGCAATCAAAATGTGGCTGCGTTACTTCTTTGGGTAATGCAAAAATTAAACATCATAATCATTGAGCAAAACGGTTTTAGAATCGGGACATAGCCAAATGGAAGCTGATTCTATGCACAGTAGCATAGCTGCTAAGAAAAATATCTCCGTTTTTTTCTAAGATGGATTGGATTTCTATTTTCAAGCGTACTAGGCGCAGGCAAACCATTAAAGTCGATGTGAAGAAGATAAGAAGAGTAAAAGAAATTAAATTTCACGAGTTATGACCTAAAGAATCCTGCGACTACTATTATAAAAATAGAACCAAGGATTAAAAAGGAAAACAGGTTTAGTGGTTAAAGATAAAGCGTATAGGGTACGTAAAAGGAGAAGACAGGAAAATATTTTTCAGTTTTGGTATGAGCGCGAATTTTAATGTCATCGATATTCGAGGAAATTCACCAACTTTCACGTCGCAAAGTGCATTGAATCACGCCTACTCTACGCGAAAAAACAAGTAATCTGCTGATTTAGTAGTTCTTGATCTTCAACTTCAGGACCAATTAAATCGTCTCTATAAAAAAAAATCTAATTACTCTTTGTGATAAGCGTATTGTACTTGAGGAGCTTCATGGTTGGTTTTTAACTTAAAAACCGGCAACCAGATTGTTGACAAATTACCTCAACCAGCAGTTGATGAAGTTGAAAGTGGTGAAGATGATTGATAGTAGACGGTTTTATCATAATTTCTAATAATTTATTTAAATTAAGTCTAACAAATACATAGATAAGCATTTAACCCTTTCATTCTACTTTTTAATACTATTAATTCTTGAAAGTCAATAAATGTTTACCGGTAAAACCAGCTACATTTTATTTTTATCGCACTAAACCACAAGTTTCCTTATTTGGCAGTGTTAATTTCATTTAAAATACATTAATTTATCAGCGCTACCCATTAATTAAAAACATATGTATAAAACAATAATAATTTAGCTTCAATAGCATTTTAACAAAGTACATGTAAAACCAACTAACTGTACGATCTTTCCTATTAATTTATTGATTTCATATATTTTCACCACGCATATTTACATAATGTACATAAAAAACATATCTTTATTATATATCCTAACCTGTGATTATTGAAGTATTTAAGTCCTACTAAAATTGTAGCATTTTTATTAGGTTTAAACCTTAAAAAAGCAATATCTCAAAACTAACTTGACTGCATTTAGCTGGTTTTCGCAGTAAACCCTCGATATATAAATGACTTGCCTTACTGCATAAGGGATAATCATGGAATAGTGTTGTTTGCGGATAACACTTAACGATTATTTAACATGAAAAGACAACTGGGTAAGTATGACGAAACGAACGATGAACGATGCTATTTCTAAAATTGTACACTGGTTCAATGTAAACGATCTCATTCTAAATGAAAAAACCAAATGAATCAAATTTTCAATGCCCAATGTAAGGTGGGTGGATACCGATGTACTTACTTACAACTAAATGAGAACAAACTGGACCTAGTAGATTCCACCACATTTTCATGAATCACCGTAGATAAAAAATTACAGCTGACGCTGTTAAGAAAGTGAGGCGGTTACCAGGGTGATTATGTATCTCAGTTGCCAACTCAAAATGGAAAACTGTACATCAAATGACGTCATTCGTGTTTGCTATCTCTATTGTATTTATGTTGGTCACTGGAGATAGCAAATATAAAACACGTCATGTGACAGCTATTTGATGTACACTTTTCCATTTTATTTGGCAACTGAGATACATAAACAGCTCCAGATTTCGACACCACTGGAATTGTATATTATAGTTATTTTCACAGTCTTATGACATTCATCTTTGAGGTAAATACAATATTTATTTTGTAAGAGGGCTTTACCGGCAATTTATAACTTAGGGCCAAAAGTTTCCCAAATTTCAAAATAATTTTTTTAATGTTCTAACAGTGAAATCCGAAGGGTTTTGAAAACTTATTATTTGTCCATAAAAATATAAGTTTGTGTAAGGAAAAATGTGACTGTAAATACGAGAAATAAAAACAATATTTCTGTGCTAAGTCTCGTATCCACTGAATCAGTTATTCTTTCTTGGGCCAATGTAAACGTTTTTACAATAAACTTCTAGAGCATAAGACTTCCCATTTAATAAATTTAAAAAATGTATTAAATTTAAGTCGTGTGGTTAGGGTTATTATACCTAAGATTTCAGAATATTTAGACGACACAAATACTTGGGATTGATTGCTCCTCATACCAAACTCTAAAAATTATTTATGTAATATACTTTTGAAAACTAGATTTATAAGAAAAAAGACAAGCCCGCTGAGTTTCTTTCGCCTGATCTCTCAGTGAGAGGCGCGTTCCGATTCATTGGTAGTTTTTATTTTCAGAATTATATAGACGCCTCACAAAAATCTTTGTCCACGTGAATAACGTTGTGATGTGAATCTCAATGAGTCAACGTGAATGACGAAACTAGGACAATCATGCTGACGAGGAGTAAAAAAAGATCTAACGCACGCCCACCACAGCAGCTCGTCACACCAAGTGCCTCCACATCGTCCGTGCCCGTTGTTCACATAGATGGTCAATGTATGCGCATTGTGGAGCGTTCGTGTGAACATTTGCAACCTATGGCAGCGGTCAAAATTGATTTCAATGACGTGATGAATGCAGTTCGTCTGACGCACAACTGAAAAAAGCTGGTGCCAGACGGACTGCATAATTTTTGGTTAAAATGGGTGCGATCTTTACACGCGCGTTTAGCCAATCAATTCCTGGACACTATCGAATCTAGATGCCTTCCATCTTTTATGACAACAAGAATCACCTTTTTGCTCCATAAATCCGGCAGTCCCACAGACCCTAAAAACGTTAGACCCATTACATGCCTGCCTACATTATATAAATTACTTACATCCATTTTGACCTCAAAATAAAATAAGCATTTATGTGCAAATAATATTTTAGATCCTGCTCAAAATGGATGTAGGGTTGGGTCTCGTGGTACTAAGGAGCAATTACTCATTGATATGACTGTTAACCAACAGGTTTGCAGAAATCGGAAAGGTCTTTCCACCGCCTGGATTGATTACAAAAAGGCTTACTTACGACTTGGTACCGCATACGTGGTTGCAACGAGTGTTGGAACTGTACAAAGTTGATACAGTTCTAATCTCGTTTCTCGTTTCATGTATGCGCCAGTGGATCACGAATCTTTATCTTCCAGGAGATGGAGAACTCTTTTCACTTTCGAACCCATAAGGATTGAGCGGGGCATTTTCCAGGGTGACCATTATCATCACAGGGAGTCCATTGTGGTTTTATATGGCTTTAAATCCTTTGAATACACTACTAAGAAATTTATAGCTAAGTTATCGATTGCGTAGAGGGGGTGAGCCTATTTGTCATCTTTTGTACATGGATGATCTCAAGTTGTTTGCATCAAATAAACCAGACTTGTTGCCACTACTTGATGTAACACACACATTTAGTAGTGACATTAGGATGGAGTTTGAAGTACACAAATGTGCAGTTGTACATGTGCAGAAGGGGAAGGTTGTACATAGCGACTATTTGCAATTTTCAATGAAAATATCTCTCAGATCTCTCTCCGAAACTGATACTTACAAATGCTTAACTTGGTATGCCAGAGGGTCTAGGTATACTGGATCGGGAAGCTAAACAGATGGTGATGGAACGTTTCTTTGTTCGCTTGACAAAAGTGTTGAAAAACCTTTTGTCAGGGGTAATAAAGTGTGCGCTTTCAACAGCTGGGTCATGCCTGTGTTAGTATACACCTTTGGCATATTAAGGTGGACTCATACAGAGCTAGATACCCTGGACCGAAGAGTCCGTAAACTATTGACAACATATCGCATGTATCAGCCACGCTCATCTGTGATGAGATTATATATTCCTCGTAAATCTGGAGGACGTGGCTTCCTTAATGCCAAAAACCTCCATAGCCGTGAAGTATACAATGTTAGAGAATACTTTCTAAATGTTGAGTGTGAAATGCATCGTGATGTAGTGTCAGTGGATAATAATTGACTAATCCCGCTCGCCTTAGGTAAAGAGAACTGGTATAAACCGGTGGTACTTAGCACTCAGGACGCTTGAACGTATGGAAGAGCAAAGAACTACATGGTCGATTTTATCAGATTCTTTATGGACCGGATATCGATACACTAGAGTCCGTATCTTGGTAACGATTCGGTGACCTCTTTGGTGAAACCGAAGGTTTTGCTTATGCAACTGCAGACGAGGTTGTCATGACGAATAACTATCGGAAATACATCATGAGGGATGGCACGGTTGACATAATATGTCGAGCATGCCATCGTCCTGGTAAATCTATTAGGCATATTATTTCCGGTTGTTCTCATCGTGAAAACGGCGAGTACTTGCACAGGCATAACCAAGTGGCCAAGATAATCCACCAACAACTTGCTCTTCAATATGGTCTTGTCAGTTTTGAAGTACTTTACTATAAGTATACACCGGAGCCAGTTCTTGAAAATAGCCAGGCGAAGCTCTGTTGGGACCAGTTTGTCATCACAGACAGGACTATTGTCGCCAATAAGCCTGACATCGTGCTGGTAGATCGGTTGGAGCGCCGGGCTTTTCTTTTTGATATCACCGTTCCATGTGACGTTAACCTCGTGAAAGCTGAGAAGGAAAAATTATCAATGTATGTATATAGACTTGTCTCACGAGGTCACCGACATGTGGGATGTTGACTCAACAATAATAGTCCCGATAGTCGTTTCAGTAAATGGTCTTATAGCGTAATAGCTCATAAGAGTCTCGACCAACATCTTAAGATTCATATTTTTAAAGAAAGAAACACTTGTACTGTTTTACTTATTACTTATAATTTATTACTTTGTAATTAATAGCCTACCGGTTTCGCTTATACAGCATCATCAAGGCTAAAACTTAAGTTAAGTTTTAGCCCTGATGATGATGATATGAATATGAATATTTGGAAGTTTTATCAAGTGCCGACGATGGAAAATATCAAACATCTTAAGAGCCTCGCTCTGCAACCCTAGATTAAGAGCCGGATTCAGAAGGCAGCAATTGTGGGTACGGCCCACATGGCGGTTATGATTCAGAAAAAGAAAATAGGTTTATTATAATAGAATAACCATGAAATTACTCAATTGATTTTATTTGTGAGACACATTATTTGTGTTGTATTCTGGCAGTGTGTTAAAAAATCATTTAATGGTTGGGTAGATTTAGATAAGAAATACCGTTTGTTGTTAGTTGATCGATGATATGGACATCATACAGAAAATATGGCGAAGTTGTATTTTTGAAAAAAAAATGTATTATATATTTTCAAACGTCTTTTACGGGCAATGTATTTTGTCATGAAAAGATTGATTAATATACAAAGAAATAACACGCTTAAATGACACTGATCAACAATAAAAACATTTTTTCTATGTAACAAGAAACATTGTGGCTGATTCTGTTAGAAATAAGGTCAATTAGATCAAAATTAGTAGTCGAAAATTTTTGATATGAATAGTTTTATTGTCATATGATTTTTTCACTTTTTAAATTACAAACAATTTTTTGATAATTTATAAGTAATGTAATTTTATAATTTAGCAAAATAAAATTTTATTTTACATCTGAAATAATTTTAACAAAAATGAAATTGTTATCAATGTTATATTATTAGTATAAGAACTTTTTTATGATTTTTTTATGTATTTTGAGTCAGGAATGTCTCTCTGTAATCCCCAACATTATAATCTGCCTGCATACTTGGACTTCGTTTCACTGGTGTCGTTATTCTAGTATTACAAAGTCTTGGCGGAATAGTTCCCCGTGTTCATCACAACGACATCCAAGTTTGGGGGAAAAAAGTCTAATTTAAGTGAATGCAAAATATTATAACGTATTTTTAAAAACATGTTGCAGTCTTATGCTTCATAATTCTGCAAAAGTTCCTCGACAAAAGTTTTATAGTCATTTGATCGCTGATTTCAAGAAAATTTTTTAGTGATTTTTATAAATGATTTTCCAAGCTGGTTTTTCCAGATTATTGAGTTGTTCTTGAAATATATCTTTATAAATTTTAGTATTAATGTTATATTATAAATTTGTCTTTTTTCATTAATTTATGTATGCAATTATAGAAATATATTTAGACTACAAAAATTCAATAACACAAAGTCTGTCTTTAAATTATATTTCCTATTATGACATTCTTTTTGTGTACCTTTTCAGCTAACCGTGTTTTTTGGATTGTGTGTAATCAGGAAATTGCATAGATACTCTACAATTGATTGTGAATTGTGCGGTTTACATTTTAAGGGATATTAAAATAGTATTAATGTTTATTTTAAGGTTTTAAAGGAAATGAGTCTGAGTGTTGGTTTGTCAAGTAATCAATTCCATATCTATTTTCAAAGTAAGTTGGGTAGGAAAGTACTGTGAGCTCAAGTCCTTTGAAATAATATATACGTTAGGTTGTAAATCAAAAAATGAGTAGTCATTTGTTACAATGATTTCTGTTACAAATCTGTGAAGCTTTTTCAGTTAACAAGGAGGACTTATATTAATCATACGTGATTTTCTTTTAAGCCCCCGTTTCTTTTCACACCGTGTTGGTCCGGGCTCCTTTGTAGAATAGACCATCTGCCTTCCTGTGCTAGGCAGCTCGTAAAAGTCGAGCATAGGCTTTCCGTCACTAACACTGTGACATCTGACTAGGTGGTAGAGTTTCGCAGCGACTCACCCGGATTGGTACCACCGCCTTACCTATTCCTGCCGCCATAAAGTCATGACGTATTTCGGTTCGGAGGGTAAGGTAGCCGGTTAACTTACTTTTGCTCAAGGCTTAACATCCCGGCCTCTGGTTGGCAACGCACCATTATCATCTTTGGTGTCTCTAGGCGGCGGGAATTTCTTACCATCAGGAAATCCGTCTGCTTGTTTGCCTTCCAATATCATAAAAAATAAAGATATAATTATATATATATATATTAAATTATTTATCTGTTATGTATATTTATTTATGTGTAATTGTTTATTTATAGGCTTGTTGATCAGAATAATAGCAAGTTTTATGATCGAAAAGTAGATTAGATCTTCTGCAACGTAAACATATATTTTGATTTCTCTCCACAAATAAAAGTCTAACGGAGTAAGGTCTGGTGACCACAGATTCTGGTGACCATAGTGGCCGAGGTATAGGCATAGGCCCCCAAACACAGACACTGAACAGAGTCAATGTTTGACGACAAGCTTTGACAAAATTGTACTCGAGCGGACCGTCGTTGTTATGGAGTGCTTAAACGCTTTGGTAATGATACAGACTGCTTACTAAAGAATTAAGCAGTTTCCACACGTAATAACGGCTTACACCGAATTTTCAGGCCCTGTCGCTGAAACTAACACGAGAGTCCCGTTCAAAAACTCGATAATAGCGTTCTCATTACGACATGACCTTCTTGGGACGATACATGACCCGGTGTAGTGAACTGCCCAAAATCCAACAACCTTTGGGTAGCTGCCAAAATAGTTCTTCTATACGTACTCTTGCGCGTTAATTCCCTGTCTTTGCAGACTCGGTAAGGAGTCACTTTTATAAAGTCTTTGTGCACTATAACTAATTTGATGTTGTTGATGCCATTATCATTATAATTATTATATAATAAAACTAAGTTGATAAAATGTGCATGCTGAAAAAACTTAAAAAGGATTCCCGATACGATAAAGGGACTTATATAGTGCAATAGCCCTTTAACCCTCTTGAACAAGAAAGTTCCCGTTTTAAATTAAAGGGCGTATTTTTAAAGATATAAGGGCCTTTCCAATTCCTCAACTTGAAAATTAAGTGAAGTAGTGGCGCCATCTGTTGTCGAGTAGTTGAACTCCATTCAGAACAACGATTATTTGAGTTGCGTTTCGAAATTTTAAATTACATTTGTTTCTATAATAAAGTTATTAAATTTT
>NJDD01004545.1:48063-68144 GCA_002245505.1 Calephelis nemesis | reverse complement strand
AAGCAAATACTATGGACGCAAATAAATGCTAGGTTTGAATTGAAAAAAACTTTTATAACATATGCGCCGGAACCCATATAATCGTCAAAAAATCTGCAGCATATACGTGCCATGATATACGAGCGCAGGTGGCGTACTCCAAATTCTGCGCGGCAAACGGCTGAACTAAAAGATACGCCGAATTTCAATCCCGAGTTATAATAACGTCCTAGCCAATTTTTCGTCACAGCATTGTAACGATCATACGACGTCTCCTCACCAAATTTAAGGGTCGGTCAATGTTGCGTCCGTATACAGGACGCAATAAGTTAGTTGGACGCAGCATCATCGGCAAAAGTGGCCATATGGGACGCAACATAGTTTCTAAGTTGTATATATATATATATATATATATATATATGTGTGTGTGTGTGTGTGTGTGTATACTCCAGACAATAAAATGAAAAATGTTGTTTATAAGCAAATAGTGTAAAAACATGAGCTAATATTTTTAATATTTTTTTTACTATTACGTCATAGTTTATTTTTTTATTTCAACTACCGCGTAATCTGATATCAACTCCCGGGCGAAGCCGGGTATTATAGCTAGTTACTATTAAATCTAAATCTAAAATTGCGTGTACTATGTAAAAATGGTTGTATAATATGATTGTATAAACATGTAAATTGATTTATTTGAATAAGTTTTAAGGTTTTTTATGGTGTTTTAATGTATGTATATGTTTTTTTATCTAATTTTATGTGAAGTTTATGTCTGGAATAGGTTATACTGTTTTGATTTGTATGTAAAATGAATAATTAAATTAATGTAGACCGTCTGATCGTAAATTAACAGAGTAAGTAATATAAATGGCCGAGAAATAGGCTAAGTTTATTTGTAACAATAAAACATATATCTTTTTCTGTGTTTTACTTACCCAAATAAAACGAAACTTTGAAATGTTAGGGCCGAAGTTACAAACGCAATGTGCGTACGACCGCGCCTATAACGTTAATAATTGCGGGAGGGCCGCGCACTCCCGTTTCATACTGACCTGACCCTTCAGGCCCATCCCCTAATTGGGGCGTAAAAAACGGAGAGCGCAAAAATATGCCGCCAATTGAAAACGGAACGCAGATGTGTTTTATTCCTAAACTCTTCGGACGCTATATTTTCGTCGACCCTAGGAAATCTATCCGCCCCAGATACTATGTAATACGATATTGATGTTAGGATCGACTGAATCACCTGTTACAGCTTTGTTTTATAGTTCCGAGTTGTTTACTCGGACTTCCAGCCCGGTGGATCCTATTCGGCCTGCATATGTGTGTTCCATGTAAATAAAACCAAAAACATAACGTAAAATTCCCATCAATATTGTTTGATTAAAGCTTATCCCAAATGACTTATGTATTATATTATATATACCAATAGTTATTAGATAAGATAAATAAAAAAACTTTATTTTTTATGCTCGTTCGTTAGTTATTCGAAGGTTGATTTTTATAAAATAATTATTTTATTTTTAAAAAATAACATTGAAATAAAATTGAAAAAACATACCTACTCCATTTCTACATTTAAGTAAGTAAAGTAAGTTACTAAATACAGCTTAGCATTTATTATACTTTGATACCACCATAATTCTGAGATCTTCGGTCTAATGCTCCATAGGATTGGATTGGACGGACGACCATACTGTTCCCTATTATGATAACCATACTTATATGTATCTACTGTTACGGTTAAGGATATGAAATAATCAATCCAATGGTAATATCTTCTTATATTTTAATGGCATGTCTGTTTAAAATAACTTGCACGAATATTTTAACAAGATTTTGAAATATGTACCTAGTCTAAAATATTGATGGTTTCGAATAAGCACCAGTAAATAGCGGGATTTCGTAAGTTTTGTCTATAATCATAAACAAAAATGGTTTCACAACACTAAATCCAGGTGATAGCATTTTTGCAACCAATTGTGCTCCAGAAGCAGCACTCGCTGTTGATCCATCTTCAGTTACTTCTATGTTTGCTTTCTGAATTACTTTTGATAAATGTAAAGACATCACAGATATGAATGGAAAATTTACAGCTGATTCATCAAACATAGTTCTAAAACCCATATTAATTAATAGTTCTTTTAAATTGTCTAAATCTGAAGTCAGTTTAAATCGTGGTAATTCTATATTGAAATCGCTTTTTTCAGTTTTTTGTAGTATCGCTTTTATCGATGAAAAGTTAATGAGTTTCAATTTCTCAATAACTGAATAAAGACTCACATTACTAAAAGGTACAAATATTAACATTGAGTAATTTTTACCATCACCATATGGCAGTTCCAATAAATCAGCTTCAATCTGGTATATTTGACTTATTTTGAAGTCGCCATCAGCTGTCATTAAATTGACTTCTCCAATCGGGATTCCTTTGTCATTAAAAAAATTACCAACCTTTGTATATGGGGTAATAAAGGGGATTTGCCATAAACCTTTAAAAAATATGGCATCTATAATCATTAGTACCGTATCTGAACTTAAACTATCAGGTGTTACAATTTTATTTATACTTTTATGTGTCGCAAGCCTCACATAATCATTTATAATTGCAGCTGCTTTATAAACATTTGGAAAATGAATTCTTTTAATACTACTGACACCGGAACTCAGGACATCTTCTTCGAATTTTCTTTTGATTTTTAAAGAATCGTCTGAAAATATAATTGAACTTCGTTCTAAAACCACATCGCCTTTGTTATTCATAGACATCATTCTGGCAATCTCTAAATACTTTTTGTTAAAACACAAAAGATTGTGTAGTCTCAGAACTTTTTCCATTTCGGCTCGTAACGCATCACTTGCTCCCATTGACATTATCACTAGCAAATTCCATAATGATGAAGGCGAAGTAATGAAATGGTTCTCCCTTTCTTTAGAAAGCCTGTTCATCAAATCGGTAGAAAACTCGAACACCGATCTCTTGAAAGAATGTCGAGCGGTTTTTATATTGCATTGTGGAAATACTGCTGGGAGAAACATAAGCAAAAAGACGGCAAAATATTTAAACATATTGGTTGTTTTGTAGTCAATTTGTAACTGAGGTAACTTACAGATTTGATATAGGAGAATGTTATCAAAATTGTTGACCACGACAGACCGCAATTACGATAACAACTTCTCTGTATCAAAAAACAATTTGTAGCCATGGTTTGGGTTAACTTAGTTAACCAGCTGCGCGGCGTAAAGGAGAGTAATGTGTTTATAAATCTATATTTTGTTAGCAACCATGAGTATAATAGTTAATATCAATAGTTGATATGGTCACAAGTACAGCTGGCGCAACAGGAGCGCACTTTTCTTATCGGCTCGCCTACCGCTGCTTAAAGGTGGATGACGAATTTCTTATCGATTCGTTTGCATCCTATATAAGTCGTAACAATCTTTTTATCCAGACACACCGAGTGTGAGTTTGACAGTGTTTTCGGTCGCCGCGACACTGGCGACCACGCCACTGGTTAAGCCTGTCATCACTTGATAAAGAGACACTGCTGGGTTACAATTATTAATAAAATTTTATTAATAAAATGACAACCAGGTTTCGGGGAGTTAATTATTTGCCTGGCACTCACATATTCTGGCGGGGGGCTTTGCGCTTAAATAAGGTACAGCATTATTTCACAAATAACGAAAACATAAGCAAACAAGCAGCAATTTGGATCTTGGACCTTTATACTCCCAAGGCATTTATTAGGGGATGAGTGGTTCTACGAATGTACAAATTTTCAGCGGTGGATTTACACTAGGGGCACTATTTACACTAGTCGGGGCGAGTGCCCAGGGCAGCAAATGTTTTAGGGCGGCAAAATTTTGAAAATGATAAATTTTTTTTAGTCGTATCGAGATATCCCAATATCATTAATTAATTGTATTAATTTATAATTTTTTGTTTAATTGATAATTCAAGAAATTTAATTCATTCATTATTTATGAATTATAATTTTGGCACTTTTTTAGTAAAAATTAATAATCAAAATGACTTAATCCATTTTCTTTCTTGGAGATTTCAAATTATAATCGAATTTAATATTTTCTGGAATTAAAGAAATTTAATTAGTATTTACTTTTGAAAAATTGAAAAAAATTCGGAATTATTTTTTGCATTTCTTAAAACATCAACTTTAACAATCATTCAACTAAAAAGATTTGGAAAACGGTTGACCCTAAAGGCCATCCCTGCAACTTCCCGCCAATTCCAAACCTTAACGCTTGAAATTGCACTTACGACGTTTCTGAAATCTTCGAGCTCAACAATAGGTACAATTTGTGTGTTAGAAATATGAAATAGTTTTTGTATGCTTTTGAGCTATTCGAGCTCAAAAGGCTGATGGAAGTTCAATAAAACAGTAAATTTTGAATTTTCAATCTGCAATAATTTCTAAATGAATAAATCGATTTTCACGTGGTTGGCAGTATTCCACGCACTTTTTCAGAATCTATGATAAACTTTTGAACACAAACTGATCGAACCGAAAATCTTAGGAAAATTTGAAAAATTCACTTTTCCCGAATTTTTTCGACAACGATAACTCATGAATAAATCAGCCGATTTTTACGTTCTTGGTGGCGATCGACGTGATTTTTTAGACTCAAATAATTATTAATAAACTAATTGTTTTATTCTATCAAAAACGATCCAAAATGAAATGTTGAATTTATGTGAAAAACACTTTTTTCTACATAATAATCTCAAACGAATCAACCGATTCTGACCGGATTGGTGGCAACCGACGTGGTTATTTTAACTTAGTGGTTATTAAAGAGCTGATTAGTTTTTGGAATTAGTCGGGAAGCCGTTTAGAAGTTATTCCAAAAAAAACGATGATTTGAAAATTTCGTTTTTCGAATACTAGTACTGATTATTTTAACTCTACAAAACAAATTACAGTTTAAAAAAATAAAAAATCACGCTTTTATAAATAAACCAAACTAAAAAGTAAAAATAATTGTTTAAAAAAACTCAAAACACCCTTTTTATAGAAAATCAATCTAAAAAATAGAAAATAAATTTTAACAAATTTAAATTAAGAATAGTGTTAAAAATTGCAATAAATATAAATTAATAATAATGTGAATAAAAAAATGTTTCATTAAAAAAAGCGTGGGGCGCTTTTTAAGATATTATCAAAATGATAATCACTTTACTCATATCTGTCAATAAAATAATAATAAAAAATCAGCGTGAAAACGTCTTTCTACACGTATTTCTCCCTTAAGTATAATTCTTGTATATAGGGCGGACTTTTTTCCGGTGCCCAGGGGCGCCATTGAGTATAAATCCGGCCCTGATTGTAATGGAAAACAAGCCACACAGAATGAATTTTCTTAATTAATTTTACTTAAAATTTTATTGGTATTGAGTAGCAGTGTCGTACTTCCATTATCGCTACACAATATTATTGTCATGTCACAATATTATAGTAGTTAAAATAAAATTTATGTCTAAATAGAATGGACAAAATTTATTGCGATGACGAGTAACGAATAATTGTAGGTACAAATTTATTTTCTGTTCATATGTTATTCTCGTGTTAGGAGAAAAACAAATTAGATAATGAATTATAGCTTCTTTCATTTAGTCTTAGCATTTTTTTATGATTGAAAGGCAAACAAGTAGAAGATTTCCTGATGGTGAGAAATTCACGCCGCCTAGCAATGGCAATGGTGCGTTGCCAACCTGCGGTCAGGATGTTAGGCCTCAAGCAAAATCAAGTTTATTGAGTACCTTAACCTTTGAACCGGAACACGTTAATGGCAAGCAATCCGGGCAAGTCACTGCGAAACTCTACCACCTAGAAAGATGTCATGGTGTTATTGACGGTAAGCCTACGCTCGCCTTTTACGAGCTGCCTGGCATTTTGATTCTGCAAAGGAGCTCGGACCAACACGGGGAAAAAATTAAGAAATTTAAAATTGTCATAAAATATGTTTTAGCAAGTTTTCAGATGCCTACAGTGGGTTTTAGCATAGGTAATTTAATAATGATTTATATTGATAAATCCAAACAAAAAACTGCATGCATTTAATTATGTATGTGGTACACATTTCGGAAGCAAAGGTTTTAATGGGAAACAAAGTCAGTTGAACAAGTAACTACATTTTTGTGTGCAAACCTGATTCCTGACGAACTACAGTTAGTATTGATTTATACTAACACACATTCACGCTACACTTACAACAGTCGACACAGTTTTTAAAATGTTAAATATTAAAGATTTCGTGGAACCTAGATAGGTGGGTCATGTTATTGATGGAGAATTTACTTTATAGCACATTCTTTGACATTACAATTTTGTTATTTGTTTTCTAAAAACTGTTTCTTTCCCTTCGTAAAAAGAGTTAAAGCAATAGATATTGTTATTGTATTAACATGATATCACATACATGGTTAAGTTTTTCATTTCACTTGTGTGATTACATTTGTCCAATTTGTTTCAATCCAGTATACATTGGATTGGAAATGGAATGTGAACACAAGTCCGATCTAATACGGATAAAATAAATTTACGATTTGCATGCCACCAGCATCTATTGCTTATTTTTTATCGATATCGATAAAAATGAATACCAGGCTCACAGCCCTATTTTATCTTTGAGATTGGTACTTATGACAAAATTGACGTTTACGTGACGTTTGACGTTTCGTTGGTAACTTAGTGTCATGTAGATAAACTGATTGTTTTTTTAAAGTACTAAGTCCCGTTTCTTAAATCGTAGTGATTATCAGGCTTATTCATAAACGTTTAACTTTTACAGGCTTAATCATAAACGTTGCTTAACTTTTAATCACCAATTTAAATATTGTTTAAAAAAAGCTTATTCATAAACGCTATTTAGAGTTAATTATGATGATAATTTATGGATAAGGCAGTATATCTTTGATAACGTGCAAACAATTACAATCAAGCTTAAGTTACTACAAAAATGATTTACGTACCTACCTTTTCACACAATTTGCATCCACATTTAAACATATCTACCATTGTACTCAATGCACAACTTAGCACGGTTCTTGATGTGTCTTTTAGTATTGTTAGTAGGTTCCTATTTTCCTATAACTTTCTAAGGCAAGTTCAGTTCAATTGTAAACTCCTATTTCAACGTCAGTCAAAGCTTTGACCGTACCCGTATGAAGAAGTCAAATCAGGCCAGACGATCATACCGGCCACACGGTAACCCCCCAACCCCTATTCAAGGTTCAACATTGGAAAGGTACTCACGAATACTTCGCGAAAAAAACTGAAAGACACAAATTAAAAAAAAACTCACGCACCTCAAACGCGACCAAACATCAACTGATTTGAAAAATAACTCTGTATCAGAAATAATAATTTTTAAGAAGCAGAGGACGGGGCGGGAATGCATCTTGCGAAGTGCATCGATACAAGGCCTAGAACAGAACGTACAACCAAATGATTTTTTTATGACTTAGCTTTGTTGTTAGTTGCTTTCTCGGCCAAGTAATTATTAGCTAAGTAGGCTGGTAAAAAACTAGACCTAGACCATATTTGTACTGTGTGATATGTAAAGTTTTTTAAGCGATTAAGATTTCAATAGAACAAACAAAGAAAATTGATAGAAGAAGGCGTTATTTTGCGGAAATCCGCAATATATTTGGGAGTTTTTGCTTCCGGTAAGTTCAATTCATTCATAGCGCACTGTTTTGCCTGTTTTGTCACGACATACTACATTTACATTTTTTGGCGGGAAATTGTAAATTAAATAATTTTATTCAGATTTAAACAATCAAAGGTTTTATAACAATTAAACAGGTAAAAGTGCTACATAATTATTATAGTAGCCTGTAGGTTGGTATACAAATAAACATTACTTTATTTGTATATACCTACATTGGCAGTTGGAACGCGACAATCAGTTGTGTTCTAGCGTTCGTTGACCCCCATACGTTATAGTAACATTAAATAGAAAGTAGTAGTAGTTAAAGCTCAGAAAATTTCAAACAACTGATTTCGAATTCAATTTAATCTCGTCTAATCAGGTAGGTACACCAGAAAGTGAGTACCTATTTTCCTCGATTTCAATGAAATTTTGTCATCACACCCAGACTTGGTAGCAATGGGACCTCCTCGGATACATAATATCTCTAACAAGGTTGTGCTCACAGACTAGTTCTGCTCCTGGGGTGTAAAATCAAAAATCACATTTTATATAAATATTGTTCTTTGAGGACGCTAACCAAATAGCATAGTAAATGTCCACAAGGTATAGTGGCTCCTCTTTGCCGGTTTTCAAAACTCATGGAAACTAACTATATCTGGTGTCTGTTAGAATAAAATAAACATGTCTTTTGAGTGTGTATTTTATATTTATACACACACACACTCAAAGGATAAACTTTTCGTTGTAAGGCTGCGCGCTCACTGGTGACTTGGTCATCACCATAACAGTACGTATATTTATCTTATTCATTTGAAAATTTCATTCGAATACGAATGTATTGTCACCATAATCCACACCAGCACGCCTAGACGCACCACAGCCTTACAAATAATACAAAACGTTTCATGTGATTTGTCAATTATTTTTGTTAGATATTTTAAAACGAGATAAATATATACATGACGTTCATTTTGCATATTTGTGTAATATTTAAAAGTTAACAACTGTGTTTTGCATAATTGTCGTTATTTTTACATACAAAGAAAAATGAGATTGTATGATAAATACAACTTTATACGCTCATAAAAATATTTACCGCTAACATTTTTTTAAGCAAAATACAATCTGGACGTCAGTCAACTTATTATCTAAATTTGCGAAGAAAACATTAACTAAAAGCTTTTAAAAATAAAATAAATAATAATATAAGAATAATCCCTGGACAGATTACACAAATTGAATCTAACCTCAAAGTAAGCAAATTATATGCTTGTGTTATGGGTGTTAGTCAAAGATTCTAATACCTACATAGAAATACTAAATAGATACCAGAATAAATTCAATAAACACCCAGACCTGGATATGCAGACATCTAAATGTTCATCACACAAATGCATGCGTCGGGAATCGAACCCGAGCATCGCGGTTAGTCGGTGTAGTTATGATTTATTACAAATTTACCTACATTAAATATATAGAATTAAATATCGTTCATTTTTAATGTATCAATTGTGTTTACTGACTTAAAAATAGATATTTATTGCATTCAATTTATATAAAACAAAAAAAAAGTATCAAACCAAAATGTTAGTCGGATACCCATTTTCAAAAGTTAATGCTATGACTTATTATAGTATGCGGAACTCAATGCGTGTGAGCATCTAAAATTTACAAAGTACCTATATTAAACATAAAAATAACTATGTTAAAAAACCGACTTCAAAACTTAAAAGTAAAAAATAAAAAATATTTAATATTCATTATTTATATAGGCCATTTACTAATATTTTTGAAGTCAGCGCGAAGCCTTAAACTAACAATTATATTACAAGTACTAAATTGGCTTGGAATGAAATTCAATAATAATTATTACATATTCAATAATTACTGAAAACTACAACAATCTTCTTTTATATGTTTTTTTTTGTTTTTTTTTTTTAATTTTATCCAAGTAGGGGAAAGGCAAAGGATCTAAATCCATATAGCCACGTTTTCCGTATTAATAAATCTTTTTCTTGTTTTATATTTTCAATTCATGTCATCCATATTAATTCTTTATTTCAGTCCTTAGTCACTATTCACAAAGTCATGTCTGGGTCTTGAGTAAAGCGGTGGTTTCGCTACACAAGCTCGTCTATGAGATTTGACGGCAGCGAGGAATTTCACAATACACTAATTTCTTCATGATTATTTCATTTGCGCACTTTCACTGAACAAAATTAAACTAATTCCCACCAAAATTTTACTCATATTTGACACTAAATTCAATAATTGTAAAAAATTACGACCATCTTCATTCACGATGGCGCCAAAACTCCAATCTTCTTTTACTATGTTGCCAAAACTCTTATATTTTATTAGGTAGGTAGTTAGTTGGTAGTTTATTTGCCCCTTTCTAGGGCCGGTTAAAGCCATTAGGCCATGCTACCATGTCTTCCATATTAATTCTTATACAGTCATTCACTATTTACAAAGTCATGTCAGGGTCTTGAGTAAAGTGGTGGTCACTTTACTCAAGCTCACTTTGTGAGATTTGGCGGCAACGAGGAAATACACGGTTCACTAATTTCTTCATACATATTTCACTTGTGTCATTTAAGTGAACAAAATTGGAGTAATTTACACCTAAATTAACTAATTTTACTCATAATTTACACGAAGTTCAATAATTACGAAAAAACTACGACCATCTTCATTCACGATGGCGCCAAAACTCCTTATTTATTAGTTTTTTTTAAGTTAATTTGCCCCTTTCTGGGGCCCGCCAAGAACTGTAGGCCATGCTGCCACGTCTTCCGTATTAATTATTTCGTCCCTAGTCACATGTCTTCCTTATTAATTACTAGCTGCGCCCCGCGGTTTCACCCGCGTAAGTCCCAATCCCGCGGGAACTCCGGGATAAAAAGTAGCCTATATGTTATTCTGGGTCTTCAGCTACCTACATACCAAATTTCATCGTAATCGGCTTTGTAGTTTTTGCGTGAAAGAGTAACAAACATCCATACATCCATACATACAAACTTTCGCATTTATAATATTAAAAGGATTCCTATACAGTCACTAGTCACTATTTACAAAGTCACGTCAGACTCTTGAGTAAAGCGGTGGTCACTTTACACAAGCTCACTTTGGGAGATTTGGTGGCAGCGAGGAAATTCACGATACCCTAATTTCTTCATGATTATTTCATTTGTGCACGTTCACTGAACAAAACTAAACTAACTCCCACCTAAATTAATTAATTTCGCTCAATATAAACACGAAATTCAATAATTATGAAAAAATACGAATATCTATATTTACGATGGCACCAAAATTCCCTTATTTATTATTTTTTTTAAATTATTTTGCTCCTTTCTGTGGCCGGCTAAGACCTTTAGGCCATGCTGCCACGTCTTCCGTATTAATTATTTCTTCGTTAGTCACAGTTTCTCCGTATTAATTATTCTTATACAGTCATTAGTTACTATTTACAAAGTCACGTCAGGCTCTTGAGTAAAGCGGTGGTAACTTTACACAAACTCACTTTGGAAGATTTGGCGGCAGCTAGTAAATTCACGATACACTAATTTCTTCATGATTATTTCATTTGTGCACGTTCACTGAACAAAACTAAACTAATTTCCACCTAAATTAAATAATTTCACTCAATATAAACACGAAATTCGATATTTATGAAAAAATACGACCATCTTCTTTCATGATGGTGCCAAAACTCCTTATTTATTAGTTAATTTACCCCCCTTTCTAGGGCCGGCTAAATCCTATAGGCAATGCTATCACATCTTCCGTAGGTATTAATTAATTATTTTTATTAGTCAATAGTTTGGGGGTCATTGGCCAAAAGCGTGCACATCGCGATCCCTGCCAGACCGTTGGACTGCAATTCTGGCCCGAAAAAGTACAGCAGAGCGGGTTAGGGCGTTCCCTGGAGGCGACGCGTACCGATCCACCCTCGTCGGTACGAAAGGAGGCAGATGTGGCGATGGGGGCCGCCACCTATCACGCCAGGCTCGTGCAGGCGAATCGAGGAGTGGAGAGTGCCAAATAGGCACGTGGAATGTGAAAGGAGGAATGGAAGCGAAGATGAATGAGTTGATTGATGTAATGGATGAGATATGCCTGGATTTACTGTATGTAACGGAGACTAAGCGAAAGGGTAGTGATACTTTTGATCTCCCCGGTGGCAGATTTGCTCTCTGGTCTGGTGTATCACAGAGCGATCACGCCAGTGCTGGAGTAGGTATCATTTTATCGTCTCGCTTAGCCTCAGGCCTGTAAGAGTATGGTCTGGTTGATCCGAGACTGCTCTGCGTCCGTATTAAGCTAGGAGTCACGCGAGTTTTTGTGGTAGCAACCTATGCTCCGGTCAACTCGTCGTCGACTCATGACCTGGAAAAGTTTTGGGATTCTGTAAGGGATGTTCTGGATATGGTTGAAGGAAATGAAAAAGTGACTATGTGTGGTGACTTGAATGGTTGGGTGGGGACACGACGGGACGGTTACGAAGCCGTTCTTGGACCCTATGGTGATAAGAGAGTAAGTGATGCTGGTAAGCATATTGTAGATATATGTGTGGAAAGAAATCTTCTTGTGTCTAACACAATGTTTCAGCATAAAGACATACATACGTATACATAGAGAAGGAATGATCAAATGAGTATGATAGATTTGATTTTGGTTGATAGTCGCCTCCGGAAGTGTTCAATGGACACGAGAGCCTTCAGAGGCCCAACTCTTAATACGGACCACTACTTGGTTATTAGCCGGTTTAGGGGTCTGTTTAAGAAAGAAAGAAAAAAAATATATTTATTTGCGGAATATGAGTGTTACACAGATGTTACAAAATTATTTAGGTGTTTCTACATATTCTACCAACTTTTGGTGTGCAAATATTTTAATAGTTAAATATTAATCAGTTAGTTAATTTAATTATTTACTTACTATTTACACACTGTTTATTGTATTGATTAGGTACATGATTATTTATAAATACAAACAATTTTTAGAATATAACTTAATTTATCCCTGTCTACCGTAAACTACCACCGTTTCCAAACCTAGCTAGACAGGATAAAAAACAGCGAAACAAACTCCTGCGCTCTTAACATTCTGCAATTAAATTAATCATGTTAGAAATACTTTATTATTTATTCTTATCTGCAAGAAAATCTTTGATACTATAATAATTTTTCTCTAAAAGTAAGTTGAATACCTTTTTTTGAAATCTGCTTAATGGAAGTGATTTAAGATTATCAGGAATTTTGTTGTATATACGAATTGACATGCAATACACATTATTTTTGTAAATGTTTATTTTTTGGTTAGGCACATGTAGTTTCTCACTATTTCTAAAATGAGACAAACCTAGGACTTCAGCATTCTTATGAAACAAATGATGATGTTTTTTTTACAAATACTTAAGTAATATTTTAAGTGACTTAAAAAGTGGCTTGCATGAATTTAATTGATTGACTCTACATATCGCGCGTATACAATTCTTTTGAACTCTAAAGAGTCTAGTTAATTCTACAGAATTCCCCCAAATAGGAATACCATGCTGCAAAATGGAAGAAACATACCCGTAATAAGCTAAGAGAGATGCCTTTAATACTGACACTTCTCTAATTCTTCTCAACACATATGCAAACCTATCGATTTTATTGCAAAGTAAATCAATATGCGATTTCCAGTTACAAAATTTATCGATTTTTATTCCTAGGAATTTAGAATTTAGGAAGAAGTGGAGGCACTGGCGAGTACGTGTTCCATTTGGAGGGCTTGAAAGGATTAAGAGTGAAAAGTTGCAAGATCCGAGTGTAGGAAGCATGCATTAGAGTTAAGTCCAAGAGAGGCTTAATAGTGTGTGCCTACCGGACTTAGACGTGGATGATTGTTGGAATGTTTTGAAAGAGAGCATGGTTGATGTTGCGAAAGAGGTATGTGGGAGTGCAAAGATGCACAAGTCTATGAATGGTGATGCATGGTGGGATGAGGAGGTAAAAGCCTCCGTTGAAAGGAAGAAGAAAGCTTGGCTAGACTATGTAGCATGTTTGCAGTCGAATGACAGTATGAAAGATTTGAAGAAAGAAATGTACCGTTGTTGCAAGAATATCACCAAACACTTAGTGAAAGAGAAGCGTGAAAGAGAAAGTATGAAACTAGAAGATAGGTTGGCTAACAGCTTCGAGATGAACACCAAACTCTTTTGGAGGGAGGTGAAGAAGTCTCGGAGTTGTTCGTCTGCCTCCAAAATGAATAGAATTAAGTCTAAGAGTGGTGATATTCTTGCAAGCACGCATGACGTGTTAAAACGGTGGAGTGAATATTATGGAAATATGTATGAAGGTGCCCAAGATGCTGCCGCTGGGTCCGAGTACTCAAATGACTCGGAAATAGTGGAGGCATCTGACGGCATTACGATGGAAGAAGTTGAATGGGCGATAAGAAGTGTGAAATATGGTAAGGCTGCGGGAGTAGATATGGTTACAGCTGAAATGATCAAACTTGATGGTCCTGCCGTCCGGGACTCTTTCTGGGTTCTTTGTAACAAATGTTGGAAGACCGGCAGAGTACCTGAAGACTGGCGACGTGCGGTCATCGTGCCCTTGTATAAATGCAAGGGCTCACGCATGGACTGTACAAGTTACAGGGCCATTAGTTTGATCAGTTTAGCATCAAAAGTGTATGGAAAAATAGTTGAAAGGAGGATGCAAGGGATGTCTGATGAAACATTGTGGGAGGCTCAAGGCGATTTCATGTCTGGAATAGGATGTACGGATCAAGTGTTTTCGCTCCGCAACATTGTAGAGAAGCATCTGGCTGTGGGTCAGAGGGTTTTTATGCGGTTTTGTGGATCTCGAAAAAGCGTTTGATAGGGTTGTACGTAAGGAACTTTGGGACATTTTGCCAGGTTATGGGATAGGACAGGGACCCAGCCTGCTGCGTGCGGTGCAGTTAATGTATTTAGACTGTAAAGCATGCGTGCGGGTGGATGGCAACATATCGCTTTGGTTTGATGTTAATATTGGCGTCAAGCAGGGTTGTGTGTTGTCTAAAAATTTTGAAAAATTGCAGACAAAGAATAAATCGGTTGCTGGACCAAGTTACATGGGTAATAATATTAATTTATCTTCACGCCTATATCCTCGAAGAGGTACAGGCACAACCAAGGTACCAATTACTAGCCGAAGACAATAAGTCGCGCAATATGACAGGTGGCAAGCCTATCGCCAGCCAGGCAACATATCCAATCCCGGGCAACAATAAGTTTTACTTTATTTGTTATTAACCTAAAATATTTGACCTTATAATTTTGCTATTTGTTTTTTTTCTTAATTTTTTGCAGGTAATTATGAACCAAGCTTAAAGTTATCGAATCAGGGACTAAGTGTCAAAACATTTTTACAATCACCTAAAAGAAAACAAACATGTTTTGTTGCAAAGCCTTTTTTTAGCATTAGAGACTGAACAAGCACGAAACCTTTCTGATGATTACAAACAAATGTAGCTTTAGATATCAAATTGCGTCACTGTCCTATTGCAAAGGGCTACTCCACCTTTTAGACTGAAAACAATAGTGCTACTGACGTTATTGCGACAGGAATGGGCAAAGTTATAAATCCTCACTCAAGCAAATACATAACAGGGTAAATTAAGTTTTGTATTATAGTCTGTATAACAGTGTAATAAAGATGATAAATCTAGGTTCAGGCTTGGAGTACGTTAGTTCACATTTTTAAATAAGAGGACTAGAGATTTTGAAAACTTTCAGATTTTAAACTTATGTAAGCAACCTATTATATTTAAATATCCCAGATCAACACGAGACAAATTGGTATATACCTATATATTAAGGAAATTAACTTAAAAATCTTTACACTTTACAATTTATTACACTTACAATTAATTTTTTTATCAAATGTTCATAATTGAACCAATAAACATATTATAATAGTCAGTATATCTTTATTTCTTTGTTAATATAAAAATATGCATGGTAAAAAGTCTTATTTTTCTTTTGTCCTCTTGTGTTCATATTTGTCCAACGTGGCAGTTGTTTACTATTTCTAATTTATTGATTTATTTTAATTTAATTAATTACTATCCAGAATACGTTGGATTTAAATATGAATAATGATCAGATCTAAAAGGTATAAAATAAATTTGTATTAGCTTAATTTATACTTACCATCAGTACCTATGGTCTAAATTTTATCGATATCGATAGAAATGAATACATTGCCCAGCAACTGTATTTTATCTGTGAGATTCGTACTTTCGTCAAAACTGACATTTACGTGACGTTTCGTTCACAGGTTTCGTTGGTAACATAGTGCCATGAAAACTGATTGATTTTTTTAAAGTACTAAGTCCCATGGTCCCGTCTCTTATAATGTAGTGATTCTATTCTCTTTGCTTAAATATTTGTATACTCTTTGGTACCTGAGATTGCTCTTTGGTATTGTAGTCTTTGGCTCTTTGTAGTTTGTTATTGTCAAAGAATATAAATACTCTTTAACAAGAGGTTATTGTTTTCTCTTTAGTTCAAAGGTCAAACATTTTTTAAATATTAAAAAATAGGTAATTAAAAATATTATAACATTTTTATTGTTGAGCCAAAGAGAATACAATACTACGTAAGTGTTGAGCCAAGGACTTGATCAAGAAGTAAGTCTTATTTTATTAGGTACTCAATAATAACTTGTGTTTGGAGGTGGGATAGTAGCTCATGTGTTTTATATGAAGTAAAGAAATATTTGCACAGTTTTGTTTTGGAAAGTTTAGACTTTAAACAAGTTGGTTTGTAAGACCTTTTGGTGAATTGAATAGCTGTGTGTAATTTTCTCTCTTGCTGTTTTTGTTAATTAAATGTGAGTTTTATAAGCAAATTACTTTGAACTGTTGTTCAAGTATTATATTTTATTAATACTGCTTACGTGCACAACTTTTTAAAATATATTTTTATATCCTACTTTAAATGAATTTAAGGCTAACCCGCCCTTGGAAGTTTTAATGGCACTTACCTGAATAAAACTTTTAGATTAATATTTAATTCAATAAATATTAATCTAAAAGTTTACTTTCTTATTAGTTTATGTAAAATATTTAAGCATTAATTTCACTGTAAATTATTTATATATACATATTTTTAATTGTTTATCTAAAATTTAAAAAGCTCAAGATTGAAGATTACCTAGAAAATTACTAGATCATCTTTGAAATCTCTTCTGTCGTCTGGTGGTTCTGTGTTGGTATTGACTGCATGAAGTCTCATGTTTTATTCTGAAATTGTTTAAATTTTCTAATAGAAACAACATTGCTCATTATCGGATAAGTGCCTGGTTGAAAATAGGTTTGCCATCTATCATATTATTGTCAGACTAAAGTACTTGTGTCACTTTGTCTACCTGGTTGTGGATATGGGTATGAAGATACTTAAAATAAAATACAAATTGTATTGATATACCATAACTGCAAAAATATGCTTGTGGTACTAAAATCATAGCATAGCAACTTAGCTGCAGATGTGTGTACATCTCTAATCATTTGTTTATTTGCATAAATAAATATCCCTGGACAAGTCACACAAATTGAATCTAACCCCAAAGTAAGCAAATTATCTGTTTGTGCTATGGGTGTTAGTCAACGATTCTAATACATAGAAATACTTAAATAGATACTAGATAAATTTAATAAAGACCCAGACCAGGAAATGCAGGCATCTCAATGCTCATTTCACAAATGCCGGCTCTTGCCAGGAATCGAACCCAAGCCTTGCAAATGGTTGCTGTAGTTAGGCGTGTAAGGTATGTTGGGGTAAGACCGGAAACGGGTTAAGATCGTATACATCAAAATTTCTCCAAACCGACCGTATTTATTAATGGTGACAACATTGCATACAGCGCCATTTTATTTTGCATCGGCCTTCCGTTTCCACCAGCCGCTCCGACGACAGGAACGTGCATTATATTGAATTTCGAGAAGCAAGGCAATTTTCGTGATATTTTCTTTCATCCGATCTTACCCATGCATTTTTGATTCGGTATTTTTCCCAAAATACTGCTTATTTTGTTATTATTTCTTCCAAATACGCGGTTTTAGGTTGCTACAGCTAGTTAGCTCTGATCAAATCATGTCTAGGATCGCTTTCAGCTGACATCTGTACTTACCCCTGAAGGGTAAAGATCAGATGAAATCGTCAGGTCTTCGCCGATATAAAAAAAGGCAGTGAATGTCAAACTTTGAATGAACTTTGAAAAAAAACGCGAGCTACTTACTTCATATACCCAAGAAGACCTAGAAATAGCTGTAAAAGATAAAGAGTGAACGTACGCTGCTTCGTTACGACCCTACGGTATCCATCTATCCACTCTCAGTGACAAAGTCCTAAAAAAGACAGGAATCAAATCATCGTTGATTTATGATTTATTTAGTTAAACGTATCTATCTCTAGATCTGTAAGACTGATGTCGATTTAATATTGATGAGAACAAGACTACGGTTGTGAATACGGCAATTTGATTTAAAAAAATAAGATTAATTTCTAAATGGGATATAGGTACGGGTATATTAAATATGTATATCAAAAAACTTAGTAAAACATAGCCTTCATAACATTTTTTTTACCGAAATTACTTTTTTGTTACAATATGATTAATAATTCACCTTAACAAATGTTTCTTTTTTCAGTTTATTTTATTTAATACATCTTTTATGTTTTTTAATAATTTGATTTCACTGTTACAAATACAATATTTAATTACAGATTTTACTAGATATTGTGTTTTCTATCATGAGACTAAGTTAAACTGGTTTTACTTTTAACTACTTCATTACTTATAATAATATGAGATGATTTACAAAAAATATAAACCCAGGTTTGTTAAGTATTCAGTAAAAGTTTATTCATTTGTAAGAATTAACTTTCAATTATCAAACAGGTTAATTAAAAACCTGTTTTTAAATTTGAACCTCCTTCTGAACTTGGCCTCTTTTACATTTTGCTTGTACCTACTTACTTATTGTATGTTACAAAACTAAGCCGAATGATATACCCACGTTCATTCATAAACATATGTACACTACGATTTATAAATAAACATATATAAAATTGGCTTAGTTATATAGTCTGCTTTCGTTAATATTTCCATAAGTAATATAACACCTACTTCCAAATCACATCCGATCTTTCCCTTGAATCTGGATAGTTCATTTCATGGCGAGAAAAAGTTTGAGAACCTCAAAACGTAAAAATAGTAACGCCTGGGGTAAGATCGGCCGATTATTTATAAAAAATAACAAATTCGATTAAAGAATTAGAATGCTAAAGTGTACGAAACCAATTTTTTCATATGTTATGGAGCATTAATGATCGGGTATATTTCTTTGTGTACCTTATTCTTAGAGCAGCAGAAGCGGATTTAAAAATACGTCCGGACTTACCTCCGACGGTTTTTTTTTGTCAAAGTCAAAAAAAAGTAAGTACTGTTTTTGCATGCATAAAAAACAAAAACTATTAAGTTGACAGGAATAAGCGAAATATAAAGCAAACTAACGTTTAATAAATAAACATTAGCACTTTCTTCACATCTTAGTACTTTATCAAAAACAGATTTTGAGAAAAATCAGTTTTTGCAACACCTTTTCAATTGGCCTAAAATCTGTCCGATCTTACTCCAACATACCTTATGCTAGCCACTTGACCAACGAGGCGGTCCAAATGTAAAATGTAAAAAAATGTAAATCCATAAAATGTGGTACAATTAATATTATTGTTGGTTTACATGACTTATATGTTTATAGTTCTGCAGATTTTGGTCAATAGTTTGATGTGCAAAATTAGGTACCGTTAAATACAATTACATTCATTTGTATAATAAAAATAATAATTTAGATTTAAAATTAAATACCTACTCCATATCCTCTATCTGTTTAAAGATCTATGAAATAAAACTAATTAAATAAAAATAATTTATAGTAAAATCTTTTTTACATTACACAGTAAATAGAAAATAACAATAACAGTGAAAATATAAAATCTCGAAAAAATAATCATAAGTGTATGGTAGATAGGATTAAAATTAAGCTACTGTTAAAATTATTTGTAATTAATTATGAAGCTTACTAAACATATTATAATATAAATAAATAAAATGCCTACCTGGTAAAAATATGTATGTAAATATTTAATTTCTTTAAATGGAATTAAATATTTACACATCACAATGTGGTAGAATATGTTGTATTCTTAAATATCTTTGTAACAACTTTTTAATATACTTATTTTGCAAATCAATAATTTTCATTTCATGTCATGTTTAAGTAAAATGTCAAAATGTACTTATGCACTTTAAAAATACAAATATTGTTGACATGCCACAAGATAAATAAAATATTACCTTATTTTTTAATTTTTTTAC
>NJDD01004545.1:11882-25718 GCA_002245505.1 Calephelis nemesis | reverse complement strand
CGCGTACTCCCGCCCGCCCGGGACCGGCGCCTCCGTCGTCACCTCGTCCTCCGGCGGCTCTGCGTCACACCATCATGCCGATTATTACACGTTTCAACATCCAACTGAATAAATACAGTGAAGACCGAACTTCACGTGAACTACATAAATATGTATCAGTGTCATCTGTAGTAACGACAGAAGAAGGAGTATGCTCATAAATAATTGCCTACCCTCTGGGACTGAACCATATTATTGATATTTTATCTTGTCTGTTAATTAATTGTGTGCATCTGAATAAGTCCCACGTGTAAATAACCGACTTTCATTTGCAAACCTCACAGTATTGGAAATACACGAACTTTATTAGGCGTTACAGTAATAGGTCTACCTAAGGCGCAGAGATCTTCGAGGTACTCGTAAATCGTCTCTGTGGTCTAACGAAATAAAAAAAATGTGTATTTTCAACTTTCTAATAAAAGTTACGTTGCCGGGATTGGATATGTTTCTGATTGCCGTTAGGCTTGCAACCTATAAAATTGTAGGACTTAGTGTCTTCGGCTAGTCGTGGGTGCCCAAGGCAGATTAAGGATTGTGCCTCTATCGACTCTTCAGGGATATGGGCGTGAAGATAATTTATAAACAATGATAACAATCTCAATGCTAATTATTAAAGGTACGGATTGAATCTCACCAGGTCCACAAGGTTTGATGCAGATCCTATCATCAGTGACGATTGGCACTTTCATGTGTTTGTTAGTCTTCTTCTGTTTTGGGTCGAAGCCGCCGCCATGAGTAATGAACATGAGATACAAACATTGCGTGTCCGTGAACGCCAGGTCCTGTATCAAACGAAAATTATAAGTGGACAATTGGCCTAGAAACGCAAATTGTACTTACACAAAAAGATACTTAACCCTAAGATGGACTTTTCACGAAGAAAATTTCATCTCCTTATACCAGATCCCTAGCGAGAATATTACATTCTTGTGACTAATTTATCACATGGCCTCGTAAAACTGCAAATTGGTCCCAAAACTCACTTAACTGAAGCAGATCCATTTGCTTTTAAGTTAGGTGCACTTCAGGATCGAAGCATACTCAGAAGGTTGAGTGTAATAGAGCGGCCGAAAGTAATTACAAAACAAAAATATTTACAAATTAAAGTAGTGTATATACCCTTGAATCACCAGTGTTACGTCTCCTAACGAAGCTCAACGTTGTCAGTCCATCGACTAGAGAACCGGTAGCCTGGCTAATGTCCTGACGGGAATCCTGTCTGGGGGCGGAGTACCCGATCACGAACGTGTCCGTGAGGTACGGCCGGCCGGAGTTAGCGTCCACCCAACCGATCACAGCGTCTGTTTGAGACTGCAACAAAAACAATAAAATATAGTTCAGAACACAACGAGCTGGTCCGAGTTATCTGCGTACCAGCCATGCTGCTCGTAAGAGGTTAACGTAGTTAGGTAGACCACTGGTGGTGGTATGCGATGCATTAACTTACTACCACCAATTCACACCTTACCTATTCCTATCGCCATAACGACAGTTATTTTCCAGTGAAGCCCTGAAGTTAGTGCACATTAGACCTAAAACCCTGGCCACAGCACAGCGACAAAGATTTCAAAAGATAACATCTTTTGAGTCCTTAAGCCACTCGTATCACTTCCCGTCATCATCAGCAAAGCCGTGTGCTTGGTCGCTATGTTATCACATAAAAACAACGTATTATCGTGATTAATATAGAGATTATTTTCATCTTTCTTACAAGTAACACAGCAAACACGTTATATACTACTATTTTCAATAAATTCAACTATTTTTTTTACAATTTTAAGGTCTCATTACCTATACATATAGAAAAAGATACAAATTACAGTAATGAGGAAACATAGACGTTTGGGCTACAGGACCTCTGTGCAAAGAAATATCTAACAAAGATACGTTATGGGTATCTGGTTTTTTGTGCATACATAGGAACTTATACGAATGGTTACCTGGACTCAGACTTACCATTTTAGTATCATTACTAAATCCGATCCCAGTCCAATGCTTGCTCTGTTTTGTGGTTATGGTAAATCGGACGGAATCTTTCCCTCTCTTCTGTCCTAAGTACTCCCAAGATGCTGTGTACTCGCAAGAATTATTCCGAGGATCGCAGTTGGCGGGGAATCGCCACTGGGCACCACACTTGTTATTCTCTAGAGAAGTGATGCCACCGGAGACTGAGGTTTTGGTTTCATCTACAATTTGAAAATGTTTCATAAAAATATGTCACAAATTCAGGGACAGCGGCGAGATTCACAATACATACACACGTGACAATAAACTGAATGACACGTAATGAAACGACAACTGTACAATTTTTTTTTATTTACAAACACGCTGACACATCTCATTATCGTGCACACATAAGGCTTCGTCGCAGAACTATTGTATATCTCACCAAAGAAGTTAATGTTGTCGAGCCCGCGTTGTCCCCCATGGCCGTGGTACTTGATCTCGTCTGCGCGATAGAAACCGCGATTCTCCTGTCCCTTGGCCCAGATGACATGCATCTCATCGTCCACCAGCGAGTGGTCCGTTGGTTCCTTAGCCTAGACAAAGATTCTCTTTGAAAACACGTAGTGTAATGAAATGCAACTAAGTTGTAGTATTGCTCTATTCATTCATAGCAAACCTAGATGGAGCAATTAACTTCAAGCGTTTACCTTAATCTTTTTCCTAAACATAATGGTGGTAACGCCACCCTCTTCAAAACCTGACGCTGCCGTGATATCATCCTGCCCTCCCCAGAAAGTGTCTACGCGAGGAGTAGACCTGAACAAAATAGAACTTTATAGTACATTCTATAGCTTAAATTGTTTTAATTGCTGGCATATTGAAAATTCTTAACGGCATAATGATTATAAACAGACACCTTTCGTTAGTTTAGTTCATTCTTACTGTATTTTCGTGTCCGACCGAAACTAGATTTTTAGCCAAAACCAAAACCTAACAAGATTTCAATGATTTAGATTAGAATTTTCCACGACAGTTGCAAATGTTGTTGTGGCTGCAAAAAATGATTGCCGGAGGAACATATCTAGACCAGTTGCTTCAAACTTCTCCACGTGGTCAAGGTTACCGTCTAAACATCAAATTAACTTATCCCTGCCTCTTACAAACTGTGTCAAAGCAAACTGGTAGACAGATATTATTTGAAAGACCCCAGAATTAAGGCGGAGAAAACTTGACAGCCAGTTTTATGATGTGGGGACAATTCAGAAAATGTGTTTTTAAGAAAATGAGTAGCTCGTGTACCTGTCTCTCGTATAATAGTCCTGAACCCTGTGATAGCTGCCTCGTGCCGTTCCGATGACAATATCCGTGCAGTCCATGGGGTTGAAGTCGAACTTGGGAACATACGCGTGGGATGGAAAATAGCCTGGAACACATTCTCAACATGTTAAGCCTAGCTTACACCCGTGCTTTACACACGCGAACCAATACCACTGTATTTTACCTTTTCTATAAATTAATCCACCTTTACTTGATCAACTTTTTTTTAAAATAAATTCTTTGCTAAGAACACTTCAAGAAGTGAACACGTATGAAAGAAGGTACCAAAGATACAAAATTAAACAGATAAAAAAAATAAAAAAATATGTATATATTATTAACCTAACCTATCCCGATTACATTTACAGAAATCCGGTTCAAGCCGTTTAACTTGCATATATATTTTTCCGCCAAGTCTCTTACGTGGCAGGCAAAGAGTGTCGAGTGCCAAATCTCATGATTCTGGCATATCTGCCTGGCTTTCTCCTTTTACATGTTTTACCCTATTCATACAAAATAGCAGTTTTCCGACGCTCTTGACACCCAAACAATTTGACAGTGGAATGTCAACCTAGGTTTCCCAGGGTACCTACATCCATCCATATTCGTATGGTATATCTGCTTTGTCAATCTTTCATCTGGCATTCTTTCCACATGAGCAAACCAGTGGAGCAGACAGTACGAGAGGCAAAAAAGAGAGAACTGGAATGAAAGGAACAATAAGAATAGAAAAGTCTCTGACTTTTGTTAGAGGTAAGATGTAAAAAAAAACAGTGGAGCATGCCCTTTCTCATTTTAACACTTTCTTTCAATCCCACTCTTTTAAAGATCTCACTATAACGAATGCGGTCAGTGAGAGATACACCACACATTAGCGCACTAGCGTAGCGTTCTCATTTTTACTTTATTTACCCTACTCTCATGATTTTTCTGACATACCCAATTCGCGCTTACATACAGCACCGTTGGAATAACCATAGAAAAGTGCAAAGCGAGTGTAGCACCTAGATTCAAAACCTTTCTTTGCAATAGCATACCCAGCCCTTTATTCGCACTATTTCTAGCACTCACTCTCCTCTCTTCTAAATTCACATCCAAGATATACAATTTCATCCACTTGTTTCAGCACTACAACAGCAACGAGTTTTAGTTTACGTACAACGGACGGTTACGTCGCTCTCAAACATCATTACTTCGCTTTTCATCGTATTCCAACGTGAGCTTCTTCCTTTACAATCACCTGCCATTACTGTCACCAGTGCATAAACAGGCAGTTTACCACATAGTCACCCACACGCATTCCCACATACATTGATCTTAACCTTTGGAGGCATCTGTCCAAATGCAAGATAATTGTAAATAAGCTTGCTGACAGTATAAAGCCCTGATTGACGCCAAGATTAACATCAAACCAAAGCGATGTGCACTGTCCACCAGCACATATGCTTTACAATCTAAACACATAGACTGCAAGGCACGTAGCAGGGACCTGTTTATCCCATAATACAGCAAAATGTTTACGTACAACCCTATCAAACGCTTTTTCGAGATCCACAAAAGTATAGAAAAGATTCTGACTACAGCCAGATCGTTCTTTATGACGTTGTGAAGCGAAACACCTGATTCTTACCTACTCTTCCAGATCTGAAATCGCCTTGAGCTTTCCACGACATGTCATCGGACATCCTCCTTTCGACTATTTTTCCACACACTTTTGATGCTTTACTGATCAAACTGATAGCCCTGTAACTGGTATAGTCCATGCGTAAACCCTTTTTTGTTATACAAGGACACGATGACCGCAAGCTGTCAGTTTTCGTGTCCTCTACTGGTCGTCCAATATTCCAGAGGACCCTGAAAGAGTCCCGGACGGCAGGACCTCCAAGCTAATATCATCTTAGCTGTGTATATACTTATCTACTTCCGCAGCCTTATCATATTTCATTCTTCTAATAGCCCATTCAATTTCTTTTTTTAAATGGAGGCTAAAACCTTCTCATCCCACCATGAAATAAAATGAAATTGAAATGAAAATGCGTAACCATTCATGGACTTATACATGTTTGCACTCCTATGTAACTCTTTCGTGACATCCACCATGCTATCTTTCAAAACAATCATCCACTCTCATACATGCCACGAACACTCTGGTCTGGCAACTTTTCACTTTCAATCCTTTCGAGCTCTCCAAATGATTAAATTGATTACTTTTATTTCTATAAATAAAAATAACTAAATATATCGTCTCGATTACAGAAAAAAATAGGCACTGCAAGAAAAATAACAACAGAGTTAATAGCTATAGTCTGCTATTTCCTTAAAATAAATAGTAATAAACATATTTTAAGGTCGCATTAATATGTACATTATATAGAGTTAATTATAATATTCACAGAACTCCACATGAAGTAAAGAAACAGAATTATCACAGAGATAGAGAATAAGAAGGATAAGGAAGAGAAAGGAAGTTGAGAAGAGAAACCTGTAGAAGCAAAGAGCGCGTTAGAGTGCGTAAAATAGCAACATGAGATGTATTTACAATTAACACAGAAACAAACTAATTATTTTGAGACGAAAACACCGGAGTGCGAGTGGAGAGGTTAGCGTTACATTCATTCATTCTACCAGTCGCAGCCGGGCGCCGGCTATACATTGCTCAGCTCTGGCATGTGCCGCTTTTTACGGCTGCCGCAAACAAACCGCACTAAACCAAAATTTGTTATGTTAATTTTACAAAGATTTTTATTTACTATTTATATAAAGTTGAGTTAATTTTCCTCGGGATAATGAAGGATTTTAAATCTAAACCTGAATGGCATCAAAAAATTAAATCAAATGCCTTAAAAACATCACACCCTGGTCTCGCGATAATCTATACTTTTAATTGTGGACACTAACCTCTCAAGGCTGTTTAGTAATTAATCTAAAATACCTATACCAAATGCGAAAGTGTACAGCTCATTTACTGTTTCATAATTTAAAAATCACTCGCAAATAATGCAAAACGTTCTTAATTATTCTACCGAAAAATCTTGACTTAATTGTAAAAGCATCTCAATAATTGTAATATTTATTAGATCTATATTTTGTCCAGTACTTAATATCAAAGCGATACATGCATATAATTATTTATTTAATAAGCATTTATACATTATGTTAAATAGCTAATGATGAGTTTAATTTTATATATTACATATGTATACAAATACACCTACATGATATTTCATTATAACGACATAACAGCAATAATGGCGGAAAAATTAACTTATTTTAGATGAAGATAATTATATACATATAAATATTACAAATACGAAAGATTGTCCTTCTTCATTGCAACAGAGCCATATTACGATATATTCTTTGTATCTGTCGGCAGTTAGGGACTAAAGAGATAAAGGCTACAGTTTATCTCGACATCTAAGAAGATTTCTTTGCTATATTATAATGGAATAGAGGACAAAAAAACTCTTTCGCCCGTAAAAATTTCTTGTACGAAAGATACACCTAACACCGCGGTCGAAGTGTACGACCGCAACGCTCGAATCCCCAACAAACAAACACATTTTCACATTCTTACCCGTAATTTAGTATCTAGGTATAAGTCTGATTTTATTGAATCACCCTCACATATAAAGAGATTTAAATTATGCAAATAGTGAAGGTAAACAAAGCGCTTAACATTATAAATAAATGGTTAAATATTGAGCCGACTTAATGATGTCTAGCCAAGTTGAACTCTTCCTCTGTCACCAACCGAACATCGCCTCCAGCACTTATACTAAGACTATTATTTTCAGTTTTCATAATGGTCAGGAGTGATGTAAGGCTGGTGACACTATTCTTCTCAACGGTAACGAATTCTCATTAAAATAAGCCATGGTACGTAAATACGTTTGCTATGCTGTTTATCACAAATATATGCATAAATAATAGCGAAACATGACAATATAACCACGAATATAAAAATAAAAATATAAAACTTACTGACAAACCACAAATAAAATTCTATTAAATTTATTTAAACTTCAATTATTATAATAAACCGGGTCCAAAACAAACATATTATCAATTCGTCTGTGCATAATTTTTTACTGACTTTAAAAAGGAGGAGGTCATAAGTTCAACTAATATTTTTTTTAAATGTCTAATTTATTGAACATTCTTCATCATTATTCTTAACATACGAGTATATTCTTCGTCATTTATGAACAGTTTTCAAAAAATACTTTTGTATTTGAAAGAGTGCACTTTTGAGGTCCATTGGCACCAAGTCTCGATCTGATAATGGAATTCAACAGAGATTCTCTATAATACGTACATTTACGTATGTACGTATTATAGAGGAGTTTTGATTTGAATTATTGAAATCGAAGTCGGTATTTTTTGCAGTTTTACTGCGCTAAAATTATTGTATGTTTGTTACAATCAATTAGATACTCCGCTATATAGATATAATACCGAATAGACTTCGATGGTTCTAATACCAAAAGGTAGCCACCGTTCGGAAGTGGTCTCATACAAATTTGACAACGAGCCGATGAAAGGTTTTCTCTCTATTTTTGTGTGCTTCGATGGCAGTTGTCGTGCCTCGGTCCGGTTTTTGCAGTTTTACAACGCTTACGATATCACAAACTTTTCATGTAATTAACTTTAACATTAATTTTCAATATTATGTATTATTAACTTATTATATTCTTATTGTTTTATGTTACTAGCCGAGCCAATAGACGTTGTCCTGTTCTAACTACGAATATTGACTTCTTTTTCATGTGAACAAAACATCATTAAAAGAATTAGCAATATGGACATTCAATTGTATAAAATAAACCTACTTATGTTCTACGAGTATTATTATTTTATACAAGCAGCGCACATTTTTTTAAATTGCATAATTTATTATGTTAATTCAATAATAGTAAATAATGACAAAAAGTTCATGCTAGAAACTATTTATTAACGTGAACATTTTTTAAATTATTCATGGTTTGAAAAAAAGATGTCTAATTTAAATTTTATGACAATGACTTTAAGTCAATATTATGACCACCTTCTTTTTTATTTATTTTCGAACCTTTTTCGGGTTATATGTCATGCAAAAAGCAATGTGCGTTTACCTGTTTCATCTGTAAGTCCCTTTACTAGCAATATCTCGCTATTCTCCTCTTCGTCTGAATCCAAGGATGGTTCAAGGGATGGTTCTGAGGTTGGTTCAGGTTCTGACTTTGGCTCTTGGGAAGGTTCTGGTTCGGATTTTGGTTCTGGGGATGGTTCAGGTTCTGATTTTGGTTCAGGGGATGGTTCAGGCTCAGATTTTGGTTCTGGAGTTGGTTCTGGTTCTGATTTTGGTTCAGGGGATGGTTCAGGCTCAGATTTTGGTTCTGGAGTTGGTTCTGGTTCCGATTTTGGTTCAGGAGTGGATTCTGGTTTTGATTTGGGTTCGGGAATCGGTTCTGGTTCTGCATTTGGTTCTGGGGAAGGTTCTGGTTTTGGTTGAGATATGGATTCAGATTTAGGTTTTGACACCAGTTTTGGTTCTCGAGAAGATTCTCGTTGAATTTTGGGCCCTGAAGTAGGGTCTTCTTCAGGTTTTGGTTCGGAAGTGGGTTCAGGTTCTGATTTTGGTTCGGAAGTAGGTTCAGGTTCTGATTTTGGTTCGGAGGTTGGTTCTGGCTCCGATTGTGGTTCGGGTGTTGGTTCAGGTTCTGACTTTGGTTCCGGAGTTGATTCTGGTTCTGACTTTGGTTCGGGTGTGGGTTCTGGTTCTGACTTTGGTTCTATTGTGGGTTCTGGTTCTGACTTGGGTTCTGGTGTAGGTTCAGATTCTGACATTTCAGTCATAGGTTGTTGTGTAGTAGACGTTGAACTTATTTTTGCCTGTGGCCTGAATTTGGGCCTATAGGTTTTAGGTGTATATTTTGGTCTAAAGGTTGGTCTTTGGGGGATTTCGGAAGAGGTTTCTAGGGTGGGATAAGGTTCAGTCTCATGATTCATAAAAGTTGATGTTTCCATATCTGTAAAAATACATAACATGCACTTTTATCTTTAAGGGATGTTGCAGATTTTAATTATTTTGAAAGCATTTAAACTACCTAATATACTTACCTAAGTACATAGGTATTTAATATTAAGACGAGTGACAAAACGATATGTCTTATGCCTAAACTTGACGCTGCGTTTTATCAAAATCGGTTTAATAAATCAATGTAATTTGAGTTAATGTAATATGCGTGCCGCAGATGCGAGTACAGATGTGACTTGCTGAACACCACTACTTCAGTACAGATACAGTAATTACTCCAAGACCAAACTATTTTTGAAATATGAAATACTAAGTGATTAATAAAAGTCAAACATTTTTTAAAAGAAGGAGATTTTTTATTTCGATTTTATGTTTTATGTAAGTTACCAAAGTTTTTTGCAAACCCATTTCTGCTCACTCTTTTTTTTTAAAGCAAACTAATGTCAAGATTCGGCAAGTGGTTTTTCAGTTACACACACACACACACACATTGCTCTTTTTACTAGAATGATTTAATATTAAAATAAGACTCTGATTTCGCAGTTTTACTACATCTAAAATTATGACTTTTATTAATCATAGTATTGAAATTTCATTAAAGCGAACAATAGAAGCTATGGAAAATATAAAATATTAAGCTTGAAAATTTTCGCCGTTAAAAAACCGTAAATTCATATAGAATTTTACAGAGTGACATATTCTGTAACATCCCTTTTTATATACACAACTTTACATGTTAGTTTTGCTTCACGATATTATAGTGCCAAGTGCTTGCTATGCTTGTGGCTATTAGCACGAGTGCTACACAAGTTTGTGCGTATTTACTATAGACTAAATTGTTGGACTTACTTGGTTTGTCAGGCGTTGCTCTCTTTGGTCGACCTGATAAAAAATATAAAAATTAACTTCAGGTCATTATTCTGACTAAAATTACTGGTTACTCAAACGTTTTGGTCCAGCTCAAGAATAATATCTAAGAATAATATCTAAAGTATTATTTTATCAAGAAGAAATTAGCTGAGATACAAACGAATCGATGCCCGCCCATGAACTGATTTGTAGAAAAGCATTTGGCCCTTAGCACTTATATTTTTAAATTCTACGAAAATATGACTTACCTTTGGAACTGGAAACCTTAAACGATACACTTGTTTTCACCGATACGTCGTCTCCTAAATTCTTGAAGTCAAATCCATCCAAAGTATGCATGGCGACTCGTTTGTTTCTATTGTCTGACGTTTCCTGTTGCACTGTAGTAGGTTCAGGTTCCGGTTCGGGTTCGGCAGTCGGTTCTGGTTCTGAATTTGGTTCTGGTGTCGGTTCAGGTGTATTTGCTAGTGACTTAGATGATGGTTTAAATTTATTTTTTGTTTTCGGTTCACGTTTTGGTTCCGATTCTTGTTTTGGTTCTGGTTTTGGTTCTGGTTTTGGTTCTGGTTCGGCTTTTGATTCTGGCTCAGCTTTTGGTTCTGGTTCCGGTAATGGTTCCGGAGCGAGAGTTGTTGCTGTAAGTGTATAATAATAATTTAAACAAGTTTTTTTTTAATAAACATCCATAATGCACGATGTAGATATTTCAGATGTAACATGTTTTTCTCTACATTACTTAATTAAGGGATCAGAAGAAAAACACCAATGGCAGAAATGGTGAATTGCCAATCTGAAACCCCTTAATTCTTATACCGGAACATTGGCACGCATTGGCATTGAGGCAGGAAAAGATAAGAAGATGATGCCAATACGGGAGAGTGACTTATAACATATAACATTTTGTCTTGGTCTCAGTTTAGTGACAAACACACGATAGTCGCCTCTTACGGACTGCTTTGCAGAAAAGCAGTAGGCATATATTCTTAAAGGGGTCCGACAACAACGGGAGGTTTGTAACTTTACGAGGAGCAAATAGTTGTAAGCGGAGCGAAATCTGTTACCATACTAGTTTCTACTCGTAGATATTTTCATTGTTTCAAAACTAAAAAGTTTTAGGTCATTTTAAGTTTACCTATAGAAACGTCACATTGTTTCTTTGCATATTTCAACTTTATTTACTACACTCGATTTTCTAATAGTGTATTTCTAATGTTGTTAAAACGCGACAAAATTATTGTCTTGTCAAGTGATGGTAAGTGATCCCCGCCCCAAAACATCAGGGGTTTCATAAATAAAAATTTTCAACCTTAAAAAAATCCGTTCGTTTAAGGGGTAACATGTATCCTTTTAGAAATACCTTCGCAGGTAACAAGTCCCATGAAGGTGTCATGAGTGTGTGCAAGCTAGATGTGGTAAAACAAAAAAGTGTACACTCACGTGCGTCCACAGGCGGTCCCAGAACTGGGAAGTTCTTGCACTCCTTCTTGAGTCCCTTAGGTCTCCATCCGATAGCTGAAATATTAACATTTAAATATACATATATCTTCATGCCAAGCCTCGACGGGAGAGGGTATCGAGCCCTAAATCTCACGACCTTTGGCCCTTGCAGACCTGCCTGGCTGCCTCCACATTCACGACCCTTTCCATATAAACACGACAGTTTCGGAGACTCTTAATACCACCCTCGGATAAAACCCGAGCGATTTGACCATGGAATGTCAATCTAGGTTTTCCCGGGTACCTACATTCATCCTCATTCGCATAGTGTATCTGCTTTGTCAATCTTTCATTTAAGTAAAATACAAACAAATCTTGACGCCATAACCCTTGCGTCGTAGGCAGAGAGTAACGACTATCAAGCGTCACGGTCTTTGCAGACTTAAGGGGCCATATACGCTAAAAAACGTCAGCAGTTTACTGTTTTTTTCATACATAGCAATCATGGATTTTGCTGACAAAAATACATAAGATTAACATGAATATGCTTTACTAGACTAGTGTTTCCAAAACACGATTCATTTCACTTTGCTCGATAGAAAAAAATTAAAAAGTTAACCCATTTTTGAAAGCTTTTGCTTTCTGTCTACTTCAATTGTTAAAAAATCGACACCAGATTTAACATAAACATAGATAAGTGCTATACCTAAAAGATAAGTGTTTCAGTTTTTATTACTTTTTTATTACGAATTACTTTTATAGTATCAAAAAAAGTGATTTGTCGCTTAAGACGTTTACTTTAGAGCGCCATTGTTTATAGTAATCATGGAACGGAGGAGCGCGGTGATTGGCTCGTCTGGCTGACTGAGTATGGGGCCTTAACTAGCTTAATCCAAAATGTCTCGTTTTATAAAAATACGCCGGTTTAGAAAACTCTCAACAGCACTTGCAGATGATATTCAAATGAAAACCTCTCTCTCTTCTTCTGCTTAATCTGCTTGAATTACACAACTTGATCTAACAGCGAAATTAGCATTTATTTTATTTTGTGATATGACTGCCTCGTTGTTCTAGGGGTGAGGGCCTCGTACACGCCTAACTCCACCGACTAACCGCGAGGGTTGGGTTCAATTTCCAACAGGAGCAGGCGTTTGTATGATGAACATTTAAATGTCTGTATTTCCGTTCCATGTTTGTTAAATTTATTATTATTTTGGTATCTTCTTAATTATTTCTATGTCCTTATTACAATTTGCTTACTTTGGGGTTAGATTTATTTTGTGGAACTTGTCCAGGGATTTATTAATTATATGGATGTTAGCTAACCTGACTAATACAACATAGAGAAATATATATCTATAAAAATATTGAATTTTAAAATAAAATCCAACCTAAGAAATACAACTTTTGACACATTATACCTATATGACGGAATCGCCTCTGTGGACTAGCGGTTCAGGTGTTGGACTTGACGTCATGGTGTCTCGGGTTCGATTCCCAGGTCGGGCACCTCTGGGTCTCTGCCTATCTTCGGGGATATGGGCGTGAAGATACTTAAGTAATCATGTTAAGTAAGTACTTATACCTGTATGATTTATAGAAATGGATATACCTACCATTCGGGATTTCAATACTAATCTAAGACCAACCTTGCGTTCAAGTACTCAAGTATCAATAATATCTTTGGTTGAACATGTTTAAAAATCGCAAAGTTTGTAGAACTGGAAGCTGCAGGCGAGGGAGACCCGCCCTCGCCTTCTCATCAAACAATCATTGTAAGGATGTAAAATTTGTAATTATCAACCGCGTGTAATCAAACTCAAGACTGACCAGCGTAAGAAGTGCCGTTCACGACCATCACGAATTCCATCTCGTTGTTATCCTTCAGCAGCTTCCAGTACAGCGAGAAGTCCTTTGACAATTCCCTCTTGCTGTACAACTCGAGGTTTAAGTTCTTGTCCTTCCAGGGGGCTTCTGAAATCCAAACCAAAAATAAATGAGAATTATAAAATGGTGGCGGAGCTGGCGCTGCACCACCCCGCGCCCTGCGTCGTGTACGCGCTGCCCAACGACGCGCTCGCCGACCTCGCCTTCGCCGACTGGTACCACAAGTTCGCCGCCACTCTTAACCTCAAGGTCACCTCACACACACCTACTCTACCATCCGAACCTGAGTCCACCTTCATCGACCGTATCGGCTATCGGTA
>NJDD01004544.1:11522-24297 GCA_002245505.1 Calephelis nemesis | reverse complement strand
AAATGATAAATAAATATTCAGTTGATAATGAAAAAAAATCGGATTTGTTGATTTTTTTAAAAATTAAACATTTCATGTTAATAAAATCCAACTACTATGTACAAGAAAATGTAAAATGGCAAATCCGATTCTAATATTCAATTTGTTTTAAATCGGTATTCATGATTAGCCTTACTTGGTGGTCAAAATAACACTCTTTTAATGAAAAAAAAATTAACATCGGTTCTAAAATGACGGAGAAATCGGTTAACATACATAAAAAATATGGGAGTCGAAAATATAACCTCTTAGTCTTTTCGAAATTATCGATAGTATTGCGACTGATTGCATTGTGTCCAAAATTGTGCAAAATAACGTCTAGCAACCTACCAAGTCTAACTATTGTATGTCTAATTATAACTAACTACGAATGATTACTTAAATTAGATAATACATAACATTTATCACCGCTCGGTAAATATTAGTAACAGAATAATCTGAAGTTCTGACTTTTTACTTTTGCTCATTGTGTTGTTGCAACAAAGTTGACGTGTCAATGTGTATATGTCTTCTATCTCTGGCATCATAACTTTTGAATGGATAGACCAATTCCAATGAAGGTTTTTGTTTGTAAGCTGAAGAAGTAAATTAAGTACATGCACAAGTATTTATGCGTTTGCCTAATGTATGCCAGTATAAGTCTTTTGAAAATCAGTGTAATTGTTATGTTGACTATTGTGTTCTATTTTAAAGTGTATACCTATACATATTTGCATACACCAAATGACTACATTTTGATAACGCAAACAAGCACTATAAGTAAATAAAAGTATCTTCACGCCCATAAAGATAGGCAAAGGCAAAACCAGGGCTAAGTCCTACAATGTGATAGGTGGCAAGCCTATCGCCAACCGGGCACACATCGAATCCGAGATCATTTTTTTTGTTAGAAAATTGGAAAAACCACATTTTACTTGTTGCCCGACACGGGAATCGATCCCGGGACCTCATGACGTCAAATTCAACACCTGGACCGATAGACCACAGAGACGATTATGTACAGAGCGTTTTAATTTTTTTTGTAAATAATAAATTTAAGGCAATAAATCAAACATTAAAAAATCGTTAAGAAATAATAAAAACACAAAACACAACATACGGAAATCTAGTAGCCTTTCCTGAAATTTAAAAATTAATTCGTACAAAAACCCCTTTAGCTTATCTGCCTTAAAGAGGTCAAAAAGGTTTTCTCTGTTATTTTTGAGGCCGTTCATATGCCACTGTTTACAAGTTTCGGTTGCAAGCTCTTTGCTTTGATATTACAGGAAACAAATATAAAAGCTCTTTCAATTTTCTATTCACTAAAATAATGTTTTCTTAAAAATAAATAATTTTATACCTAATGTAATAAACGCAAAATCCTGTCTTTCTGTCTGTTGCGCTTAAGTTTAAAGCGCTTTACCGATTTTGATAAAATTTTGTATGCATATATTTAAAGACCCGAGTTCAAACACAGGCTACTTTATCCAAAATCTAACCTCCAAGACTTAGAATAATAGAGGATAAAATTGTAATAATTCTACGCTAATAAAATAACGGTCACATAGATATTATAGAATTATAAAAGTAATGTTTGTATATTTAAAATCTTCCAGAAAACAACATTTGTTTTTGAAAGTTTAAAAAACTCAAATATTTTTAGTTCGTTGATTTATTTTTTAATTAATACGTAACGGAAACAAGTGGAATAATTTTATTAAGGTTTTAAATAATTGAAGAATATCCAAACATTATACTTTGTTTTTAAAAAATTAAAATTTTAAGATTTTAAGATATACTTTTACCTATCTATAAAAATTGCTGTATTCTAATTTTAAATCTGGAGAATACGAGTATAACTTTGCTAATAAATTTAATTTTAATAGACATAAAATGTTAGTTTAAGTTTATGCAAATAGTCGTCCTGTAACATAAAACTGTACTGTATGTAAACTGTACTTTCGTTTGTACTGAAGTTGTACTCAAAGTTTCTTAATAAAATCACGCATTAAAGCTTACTCAAGTCAACTGTACGTTACTCCGACTCTTCGCGTATTATTATCGTCTATCAGTGCCACAAAATGGTCGTTTTGCATGACATTTGGCAGTAACTCGTAATTTATAGAATAAGGCGGCTCTGACGAAATTCATATATCAGGAAGACTCGTAAAGAGTGCCACACCTAGAATTTTAATGTTCCGTGTCTAATATTAACTTCGAGTTGTCTGTCTGTTTGTCGAGTTTTGCACAGTTATGAAATATACATATAAAATTCCTCTGTAATCACTTTATCTATTACAAAAACCGCATCAAAATTCGCTGCGTAGTTTGAAAGATTTAAGCATACAAAGGGACATAGGGACAGAGAAATTGACATTGTTTTATACTACGTAGTGATACGAGGCAGGTTCACCTGAGGGAAAATGATCACAGCCCGTGAACAACTGTAACACTGGAGATCTTACAGTTGCGTTGCCAACTTTTTTAAAATGAGTAAGCTCTTAAATTGGAGGTCCTAAATTTGTCATGGCTTGGAAACACTGCCACTAGCAATATACTCCACAAAGGACGAGTGCGAGGTAAAAAAGTCTACGGAAACGCACAATAAATAAACGCAATGTAGTGAAATTAAGACTTTTCACCCTACTACATTAATACTACTAGCACAGTTTAGTGTCAAGTTTTTGAAGTAAAAACTTCTTTATCGGCGTTGTGCACTTTTTTGGAATGGGTGAAAACTTCTAAACTCGCGTCAGGACACGTGATTTGATTCGTAAGACAAAAATTCGTAAGACGGCGCAGGGCACTTACGCGAATAAGACCACACACGGCGCTTGCATGAATGTGGGTTGTCATGTTTGTGTATGATAGCATAATAAATGAATATTGTATTCTACCACATAAATGAATAGTACTTTCATACTGATAATTAAAGCAATTTGTGCAAAATTATTCCCTAACCATTCCAAAATATCAAAAATACACAACGTTAATATTCAATTTTTCACTTCTGCCGGCACTCCTGGAGTGCAACCCGTTTTGTTTTTACTAGCACAATACAGGCTGTTTACTCACATTGCTATTGTGTTGCCATTAAAAAAACAGATTTGTTTTTAGTTCTAATATACTCAGTAATCTCGCCTCCGTGGTCTAGCGGTCTAGTATAGGACTTAACTCCGAGAATTTCGAACCCCGGGTCGAGCAATAAAAGCAATAATGTTTTTTTACAATGGTCTTATACAATTAATTTTGCTTGAGCCTACATATTATGCGCCTGGTTGGCGATAAGTTTACCACCTATCACATTGTGAGACTTAATGTCTTCAGCTAGTCGTGTGTGCCTTGCTTGTACCTCTTACTACCTCTTCGGTTATATGAGCGTGAAGATACTTTATAAATTGAAGTTATTCTTTCTTTAGGCGCGTTACGAAAAAACGATGAGAATGAAATTTGAAGATGCGCTCGCATCTGTAACGCAAAAGTAACATCATGAAGTTGCCGGCGTTAGAAACATGTTGCTACATTTACTCACGTGGTTTAGTTTCATACAAGTGCGATTTACATACTTTTCGTTATAGATTTTTTTAATAATGCCTTAATCATATATAACTCGTCACGCGCGTACATAAGTATACACACATCTATTTTTTTAATTTACTCAGAGGACAGGCCCTTTGTTGGCAGATAAACATGAGAATATGTTCTTATAAATGTAAATATTACCGCTATTGGTAGTAATTTTGTTGCGCACCACATGAACTAATTTTTAGTTGTTGCTATCTTTTTCCAATAAAAATAATAGAAAAAGACAACACACTGTTAGTGCAGTTAGGTTAGTCTGTACACAATATTTCTACTAACGTTTAATCCATCAATCTGAAAACGTTGATTGAAAACATCACGTTTTGACATGTCCGGATTAATCTGACATGTCTAAAATGTTCTATCTCTTTTGTTTTATTCGAAAAAGATATCATTCATCTAAAATATGTTTAGTTTTTGAATAGAAGAATCACCACGTCTATGTGGAAGATCATAAAACACGTATTTATCAAGATCTCAATACTTTTCCTATTTATATCATGACTTTATTCAGGTTTATCGTAAAATATTTCGCCTTTACCCGGCACTTGTCAGGCCGGGTGACATCCGCCTCAATAAAGAAAGGAACAAGTTGAAATTGAAAAAGAAATCCCGTCCGGACCGCCGCATGCAAATACTACTACAATATTGCTAAACTCTTCGACAGTTGGGTCTGGAATTTTTTATATCTTAAATACGAATTGGCGTATTTTGCTTCAGTAATTTGACTTTAGGGTTTTCCGCTTCATAGCCCTAATACACGGAATTCCTTGAATGGAATTCCGTCCTAAATTATAATTTTCTTTGACTTTTTTATTATTAAAAAAAAGTATCTTTACGCCTTTTTCCCCGAAGAGGTAAGCAGAGACACAACCAGGGCACCTACAACTATCCGTCCCGTCTAAGTCCAACAATTTGACAGATGGCAAGCCCGTCGTCAACCTGGGACATGTCTAAGCCCGGGTAACGTTATTTTTGATAGAGAATTGAAAATACTCTTTTTTTATATTTTTTGTTGCCCTACCTGGGGACTGAACCTGGGACTTCAAGAATGACTTCTAACGCCCTAACCGCTAGCACACAATATTTATTATTGTAAAACAAATAAGCAAATTTCCTAGCGGTAATATCTATTGTAGAAGTCACTTTGTGTAGTGGAAAACTGCAAACTTCAGCGGAACTCTTTTTTACGTAAGTGGTCAAGGAGACAGCAGAGACAAAACAAATATCTTTAGGCCCATATCCCAGAAAGGGTAGGCAGAGACACAACCACCCACAACTGCCTGAAGACAAGAAGTCCCACAATGTGTATCATATCCAAGCCCGAGCAACATTTTTTGTATTAGAAAAATGGAAACACCAATTTTTCTTCTCGGTGCTTGACCCGGAAATCGATTCCGAGATCTCAATCAGTCAAGTCCATATTCTCAACTTCTAGACCACAGTATTTACTATTGTAAAACAAATAAGCACATTGTCTAGTTGTTATACCTATTGTGGAAATCATTTTGTGAAGTGGAAAACTTCGAGAAAATAATCTTTGTAGCTAAACCCTAAATCTTAATAACTGTTTAAGTTACATACAAAAAGGAAGTCAGTATAACATTTAGCAGAAAATCTTATTTTGTGTAATCAATGTAAAATGAAACATAAGCATTTGATAGCAATTCGCAAGGCGATAGCAACACATATTGCATTCTAAGACAGGGCTGTATTTAGGCAGAGGCTTTGTAGGCTGAAATTAATGTCCAGTGTCAAAAGAATATTTGCCTTAACTTGACGTCAGTTACTATTATCGGTTATTTAATCTGAGTATCTAAGCAATCAAAATTGAGTTCTTTCGGTATTGCATATTTATTTCCTGGGCGTTACCGTTTGTATTTATTATCAAGTTTTAAACATGTTGTACTTTCAGATGATGTAAAAAGTACCAATATTATAAATAGTTAATTCAAGAAACTTTAATTCATCAAAATTGTCAATTTAATTATAATAAAAAACAAGACACGTAGCAATGCAATGCATATGAATTTATGTTACTTTGAATTTCATGTAATTCTGTTCAATTTGCTTGTTTCTATTTACAGCAAAATTCACGTATCTTGAACTATTTATAGTATACTTGCAATTGTGAAATAACTTTTTATAGTAAATAAAATGTGCATTTGACAATTTACACTAATTAAATCTAGCCCCAAAGTACACAAATTAAATGCTTGTGTTATGGGTGTTAGTTAGCGAATTCTAATAGGTACATGGAAATACTTAAATATATACCAAAGTAAAATTAATAAACACTCAGACCCGGAAATGCAGATATCTAAGTGTTCATCACACAAATGCGTGCTCCCTCTGGAATCGCTAGCCCCTCGAACTACGAGGCGGTCAAAATTGATAATTTTTAAATTAAATAAACATAGGAACCCAAAAATTCTGAATGCGGCCCCGTTTTAAAATGAAAATTTCGAGCGAAGCGGCGACACTCGGCGTCTTACACTCAAAGGGAATAAAAATAAAATTTCAACATTAAACATTTCCTCGCAAAGTTATGAAGAAAATAAAGTTGCGCGACTAAGTTTTAAGAAAAATATAGACGTTTTTACACTTCAAAGGAGTTCATGTATTTTTCTTGGCGGTTTTTAAATCGAAAACTTTAGTGGATTACCGGATGGACTATTTCCTGGGTTATTACAGAGGCAAACTTGAAAATCATGACTATTAATTTAACTGATTAAAAGTTTGGCATGGAATGTTACTATTTTATTTTAAAGTAACAGCGTTATAATAGTAACAAGTATCATCATACCCATATCCTCGAAGAGGTAAGTAGAGGCACAACCACGATTAGCCGAAGATACTAAGTCTCACAGTGTGATAGGTGACAAACTTATCGATAATCTGGCATATATAGGTATACTGGATACTCGGACAACGTAATTTTTAATGATAAATATCTCAGAATAAACACCTTAAAGTTAAAATTTAATAAATAAAGCAATTATATATATTAAATGTCATAAATAAATTACTCATTTATTTTATGATTTCATCAATTCATGTATTTTTTTACGTATTATTTCTCTTTTAAATAATTTACATTAACAACCAATACAATGTTGAATGTCAAATACTTGGTAAATAGGAAATAAGTACATTCAATTTTATATTGTTAACTATATTTATTTGTGTTATATAAATACTGATTCTGAATCTGAACTTCACAAAGTAGAGCTTACTAATTTAATTGTAAATTTAATCAATGATTTTTAAAAAAACAGAAAACGTTACATAGATTACAAATGACGTGTTTTAAAAATCATGATGATATTCATCATTGGATTTATTTGTGATATTTGACAGCTACATTTTTAAGATTTTTTTTTTAATTAATTTATGTATTTGGGACATTTATCCATTCTGCCCCTGATATACCTACAAATATTTATTTTTCTCGTTCCTCATTTTTATGTCTTTATTTTTTTTTAAATTGTCACTAATCTTTGGAATAATGTCGCAGAAAAAGCAATGACATCCTGACTTAAGTTCGTCGAGTCCACCAAAACTCTTCGATTTTTAGTTTAACAGCCAATAGTGTAAGAAAACATTATCTGTCAGGTTTATTCCAATACTTTTAATTACCAAATTGCACCTCATCTTTGCAACATTCAAATGTCTATAAGGGACGATTTCCGTTTACACCCAAGCAAGCGGTCTGTTCGTCGACATCAGGCTTGACAGTTCAATTTAACTCTGATTCGTTACCGTCGTAGGAAAATATACTATAGCGAATCTTATTATTGTAATCCATACTAAAATCTATATATGTATATACCACTAACATATAACTTAATGGTCCCATTAACCTCGCGGGTAACGCCGCGGGCAACAGAAACATTTTTTTCGAGATAAAAACTATCCTATGTGTTAATTTAAGTAACCTTCTATGTGTGTGCTAAATTTCATGAAAATCGGTTTAGCAGTTTTTGCGTGAACGAGTAACAAACAATATAATGTTACTAAGATTTGCTGTTCGTTAGTCTGCCTAAAACTCAAGAACGGCTGGAACAATTTTGCTAATTTTGGTTTTGAATATTTGTTGCCCTATCCGAGGATCAAACCCAGGACTTCAAAAAGTCTAATTCAACGCCAGACTTCCAGATCACAGAGGCTATCCTTCAAAGGACTATTATGAGGGATGAGAGTTTGTATATTATAATCTATTCTATGCTGACAATCAGTACGGTAAAATTGTAAAAAAAGTGAGGTTACCGAAAAAAGTAAGTATAAAAATATCTTCACGCCCATATCCCTGAAGAGGTAGGCAGAGGCACAACCAGAGCACCCACGACTAGCCGAAAACACTAATTCCCACAATGTGATAGGTGGCAAAAGCCTATCGCCAACCGGGCACATTTCCAATCCTGCGCAACATTTTTTTATTAGAAAATTGGAAAAACCCAATTTTATTTTTGTTGCCCGAAACGGGATTCGAACCAGGGACCTCATGCAGTCAAGTCCAACACCTGAACCGCTAGAACAAAGAGGCGAATCTGAGTTAAATTGAACTGTCAAGTCTGATGTCGACGGACAGACTGCTTGCTTGGGTGTAAACGGAACTCGTCCCTTATAGACACTTGAATGTCGCAAAGATGGGGTGGAATTTGATAATTTTTGATATTTTTATATTTGATATTTTTGGCTGTTAAACTAAAAATTGAAGAGTTTTGGTGTCACCGCTTTTCCTGAGACATTATGCCAAGGATTAGTGACAATTTTTAAATGAAATACATTTAAAAAGCTAGCAATAATCTAAAAACGGGTATGTGTGTTTTAAATAGCACAACTTTGTACATTAACACATCTACCGACATTATTCTAATAATTTTGATAAAATTCTGTGGCCACGATTCCGATATTGTGGTTTCATATAACTTTATAATTTGTGGGTTCTTTATCAATGGTGCTGATTCTGATTTCTGACACGTTGTGCAAGCTTATTTTTGATGTCTGAACTTTTTCCAATGAAATGAAAACAAAAGAGATGAAACGTTGCCCAATTAGTAGACTTTACAATTTGTTCGGTTTTTAATAACAAATTTCCGAGATATAGATAAAAAGTCAACAAAAATGTCACATACTAATCTGGCAAAAAAATGTGTTTTGTCTCTTTCTATTACTTTCTAGGAAAGAATGCGACGAGCGAAAAGTACAGGTTCAATACATATCACTTTATCTTTATCATTAGTCAAATCACGATTTTCAATAAAAAAAAGTATTTCACTTTAATGTATTTTTCTCTTCAAATGATGAGTAATAGGTTATTACAATAATTTTCCGTTTTTTCTTTTTCAGTTTCCTCCTGTATAGTAAAAAAAAATTTAATATAAATAAATATGGTTGGACGCAACGTAAGACAAATGATGGATGTACGTAAAAAATTAAAGTGTACATCGGTCTTTATGTTCAGTGGGACGATTATCACAACGCTCGCTACCCGAGCGAAACAAATAAATCACATCGATGTTAAGCTGTGTACATACTCGTAATATTTATTGTGATGTTCGCAGTGATAAATATTACCGACTGTTTTCAATGGAGTATTTTAATTTTTATTTATACGAATGTTTGCGCATTTTACATTTTGACCAAAATAAATAATGTTGAGTTGATTATACCCTAGTGCAATGTAATCATTATTACGATTTCGTTTTTGGGCTGTTCTGCAACTTACTACTGAATATATGATTTTGTAATATATGACAGAAGTGTTATTTTTATAAAATGTAGGCAATCACAGTCTACGCCACGAATTTTTTTTAAATATGGAAATTGATTTGCTAAACAGCAAGACCCAAAAAACGACAAAAAGAAATAAAGATTATATTTTATTATGTAAATGTAAAAAAATGGGTTATTTATTCTAGGACGTAACATTGTAAAAGTACTGTTATAAATGCTCTTTTTATTATGAAATAACGAAAAATAATATCATCTTTTAATAAATTAAATAATTATTCAAAGAGAAACGTTGCAGAAAACACAGTTTTTTATTAGTGTATTTCGTCCTTTTTGATACTTTTTACAATCCTTGCTCATTTAGCTTTTTGTATCGTCAAATCAATATTATTAAAATAATAATTGTGCTACGTATTCGTTTGAAAATGAATGAAAAATATGAAAAGTATTTAAGTAATAAACTTTTAAAATGGTATAAATGACGAAGTGATGTAAAAATGTAAATGTAAACGTCCGCGTCACCGCTCTGTATGTTCAGGAGGACAATTATCACAATGCTCGCTGCCCCAACGAAACAATAAATTACATCGACGTTAAGCTGTGTACATACACGCAATATTTATAGTGATGTTACGCAGTGATAAATATTACCGACTCTTTTCAGTGAGGAATTTCGTTTTTTATTAGTCGTTCTTTTTAGTAATCGTTTTAAAACAGTTATCATTAGAAAATTATTATTATTGTGCTTAAAATGTTGAACATCCAAAAATACGACTGACCATACACAAAGTTACTTAATAACATATATAAACTATCTGACCCGGCAGACGTTGCTCTGTTATATTTTTAATGTGATTTTAGTAAAAAAATTGGGTTGAGTCACCCTCATCATTTAGGGGTATGAAAAATAGATGTTGGCCGATTGTCAGACCTACTCAATATGCTCACAAAATTTCATGAGAATTGGTCAAGCCGTTTCGGAGGAGTTCAATCACGCACACCGTGACTCGAGAATTTTGTGTATTAGATCTTAAGGAATGCATTTAGTGTTTTATAATGAGATGGTCGTTGTATTTTCTGCATTCAACTTCTATGCTGAAAATAAATAATTTAGTATTTTTTTGTAATTAATTACCTATTTTTACAAACATATATACGTGAAGACGTTAAGTTCCTAACTAGGCAGAGAGTTATGAGCGATACAGACACACACACACACACATACATATAACACAACAAGAGATAAACTATTTTTTTTCTTTTGAAAAATAGTTAACCCTTGATTTTTAGCGGATACTTTAGTTACGCTCTAGCGACGCAACCTTCTCGGAAGTTTTAGCTTTATGGTTGCAAGTCACATCACTCGTATTTATTGTCCATTTTGTCATTTACCCATTACTCGGAACAGGCTCCGGGTAATTTCTATTTTGTTGACAACATTTTTATTATCACAACTCTAGTGTCTCTTAGTGCAATATGAACTTATAGTTTCAACTTTGCTTGCTTTTGAAAGAAAGTGTGTCTTCTGAAAGTTAATTTAGTAGATATATTTTTTAACGGCTATACTAGTCTAACATTTATAAAATGATCACGAGTGACCAATGCTTATCATCTAACAACAAGAACAAGTAAGTTGATAGATACAAGTTGTTGCATCGACGATCATTCGAATTAAGATACCAACACTATTAGTCATTCATTCAATAATTTGTATTAGGTACTAGATTATTTTACTCAACCATCCGTTAGCCGTAGAGATAAAGATATAACGTCCTCAGTCTGAATATTCAGCATCTTCGCAATACTCGCTAACCCAGTACAGTGAAACCAACTTAGCTGTAGTTCAGTATGTAGCATTCCTCGTTTGACGTATAATGTTTCTGATTGAGAAATTTACCAAAAAAATGGCGTTAACAATAATAAAATAACAAAAAAATTTACAAACACAAAAGACATATCTTCACGCCAAGTCCCTTATGTGGTAGGCACAGAGTATCGAGTGCCAGATACACTACAAAAAATTGTAGTTATGGGAATTTGACTTTCGGTGGCAAAACTTCGGAAATTGAAAGCTGAAGGACGTTTCAGGAAATAACTGTTTAGTTTCGATTTTGACTACTGTACAAATAATGTACTGTAAATATAATAAATAAAAAAATTCTGTACCGGCACTTTTAATGATAAATCTGTTGTGCAGTGCTCATAATACGTATATACGTATATTTAAGTGCCATAGTTTTGATAAAAATATATTTAAAGAATTTAAGTCACCTCTGTGGTCTAGCGGTTCAGGTGTTGGACTTGACTACATAAGGTCCTGGGTTCGAATCCCGGGTCGGGCGACTAAAAAAAATTGGTTTATCCAATTTTCTAGTAAAAGAATATGTTGCTTGAGATTGGATATGTGCCCGATTGGCGATAGGCTTGCCAACTAATCTTCGGCTAATCGTGGGTGCCCTGGTTGTGCCTCTGCCTACCTCTTCGGGGATTTTTTAAAGAATTTAATTTGCTAGCGTATATTATTCACATCCCATAATGTCGTTGAGAATCAAGGCGTTACTATTAAGTGCCTACTTTAAATTTAAAACTTTATGTTTTAATACGGACACGATTTTTTTTAAATATCAAGCATTAAACAGGGATTACACAGCAATCAAGCATTAAACAGGGAATCTGTATTCCAATTTAAAACTCCAACTGTGTGTAACTAGCTGAAACCCTAAATCTTTCTCATTGGAGATGTACGTCACAAAAAGTTTACTGTAAAAGTAGTCCCTTAACGATCCTACACACCGTTCATATCTAAGTTTATGTATAAAAAACGTTTTGAACAGAAACTTTGTATAACATTTCAAAGACACTTTCAATAAAATTATGAACATCGTAGTGTGAACTTTCTATTTGAAATTCAAATAAGGTAAACATCTAATTTGTAAACATTTTCTCGTCATTTCGTAAACATCTCGTGTGTCGTCGTCTGTACGATACGGTCGATTTCCTGAGGATGCCTCGGTGTCTATCAGAAAAGTACGTCGAGTACGACTTGGTGTTCTCTGTGGTGAGTTCTTCGACGAGGATGGCGAAGGATGTTACAAAATGTTTTATCTCCCGAGTTTGGACTATAGTTGTGGCGGTGGTGGGTGGTGGGAATTTTAGGTAGAGTTGTTACATGCGAAGAACGTGACAATTTGTATCGTTTACCGGAGCTCTTACTTTATTCTTGGTCTGGTCTTAATGGTGGTGGGGATTTTTATTAATAGAAGAGAAGAAAATCTGACCAGTAATCACTGCCATGGTGATGGCATGTACAGTTATCCAACTCGGCTCTGTTTTAGAATTAAAGACCTACGGAAGAACGGAGCTTCAACACGCGATAGGGTTACACACCTTTTTTTTTTTATTCTTTATTTAGAGATTTTTTTCACACAGTGAAAATGAC
>NJDD01004543.1:2920-15687 GCA_002245505.1 Calephelis nemesis | reverse complement strand
TTGACATACCAACATTCTAGAAAACAGGTCGCCCAATGGCGATTTTCACGAAGGTTGGATCTTCCTGAGCTAAGCTGCGAGGCCTCTGGAAGAATCTGACTGGGTTACGGTACCTGGCTATTTGAGGACAATATCCTTAAATAACAGCCTGCAAAATGAATTGCTGATATTTTTGGATCTACGAAGACCTTAGAGGTCGACTAACCGTTGTTCAGATGTATTTAGCATTCATTTAACTATACATGCATTACTCAAAACTCACTGACACAAGTAGCTTTTGGGGAAATATGTAATGATATAACAACATAATAATGATAATAACAAAAGGAATATATATCGTTAAAATGTAAATATACAAACTGGAGAGTTTCGCATGGAATTTTATGGAAACCTTGGGATATCTTAATAGCGTACTTTCTATCAAATTAAATTAAGAATGATTTAGGAAAAAGGGAAAATATTTTCATTATATTAGAATAGCCATGAAATTATTCAATTGATTTTAATTGTGAACCACATCATTGTGTTGTGGTTTGCCAATAACGCCAAGTTTCAATATCTTAGAGTGGGTAAACATTAAATAAATTTTAATATTTTAAATATGTGCCTACTAAACACCGTCGCCTCGCATTTAAATCGCCCTTGTGGTCTGGCGGTTCGATTGTTGGATTTGGCTGGGTGAGGTCGCGGGTTCGAGTCCCGAGTCGGGCAGCATAGAGATAATTTGTGTTTTCCGATTTTCTAATAAAAAGAAACGTCTTCTATGGACAATTTATTTTGTCATGGAAGGATTGTTTAATGTACAAGGAATTAAAATGCTGAAATAATCGATTTTAATTATTCTTTTACGGAGATAAATAATATAAAATAAAACCTGTATTGTTATTAATTTCTGTGTGAAATCTCAGGAATATGTTTAGACTATAGAGTTTAATTTGGTTTTAATTATGTTTTCTATAATGATTTCGGTGGTGTGCCTTTAACTCGTTGATTCGGGGTTTTCTTTATTTTGTGATTTTCAGAGAATTGTGTGAATGCTTTATTTTAGTTGTGAATTTCCCGGTCCATATATTTTAGGGGTATAAATAAATAAAATAAAATTCGTTTATTTTCAGGTTACATAGACCCATAAAAATATTAATTAAAATTTCAAATAAGGTAAAAAACAAACACATAATATTATTATAATGACATGCTATAAATAAATACTTAATTAATAATTGATTCAAATTGCTTTATAATACAATAGCTGATTTTAAAAATGTCAAACAAATAATACAATGTCAAAATAATTTAAAATGGAATTCAAGTACAAATAAAAATAATAATAATAAAAAGAAATGCAATAATATTTAAACTAATGAAATTACATAATAATTGAGATTGACTGTCTTACTATCCGACATTTCTCGCGACTTGTTTACTACAACAATGCCTGATAAAAGGACAGTCCAGTCTATTCGCAATCATACTTAGGACTGTGTTGGTGCTGCCTCTCACTCTGCGCACCAGAGAGGCACACCTTTTGCGCATAGTTGCATGGAAACAGTCAGTTCGCGCCACTGCGAACATCCCTGATGCACTGTAATATCGAGGCAGCTTCAACAAAGCCCTAAGACCGTTATTATATTGAATTCGGAGGGCGTTGTAACATCTTTGCGAGTAATTGACCCACAGACTGCAGGTGTAAAGAGAGGTGCAGAATGCACGGAAAAGAGTAATTTTATCTTCACCAGAAGTTCTCCAAAATCTGCGGGCCAACATATTCGCTCTTCTGGACAACGCTCTCCGCTCCCGCTCAATATCTTCATGGTCTTTGAGATCAGTGGTGATTATGTGACCCAAATACTTAAATTGGTGGACTCTTGTTAACGCTTCACCACAGAGATGTACTGATGGAACATTTTGTGGGCACTTCGCACCAGCCGTCTCAAACACCATGATATTGCTTTTCTTTACGTTGTAAACCAGACCGTGCTGCGCTGCAAACCGTTCACAAACATCAAGTAATGTTTTCAGACCGCAGACAGACGCACTCAGCAGCACCATATCATCTGCGTAGCTGAAGTTATTGACGCAGACATCGCACATCCTTCGCACTGAAGGTAACCCCCACCGGCCCAGTCAGGATCTTCCTACTCCCATGCATATCGTTCGAAATTAAAGGTGATTTAACAGAGAAGTGATTCATAAATAAGTTAGCGATGTCACTATGTTCGCTTACACCGTCAACACACAAAGGGAGGCCTGGTTTCACATTTAAACTCTTAGTATTACGCCAAAAGCCGCGAAAATCACCCTTGATGTGTTTTTTAGCTAAAACATCCATTTTTAGTTGATCCTGGTTGTCTTGACACCACTTCAAGCGAGATTTAAAAATTCTTCTGCTATTTCGCATTTCATCATACATTTGGCCCGACCTAGGTCTACCGCATAATACCTACTCTCTAAACCTAGGCCTAGCCTCTCGGTGTGCAATACTCACATGATTGTTCCACCCAGCTACATACAAGCCACTACCCCCCACAATCTTGTCTCTTCGACCCACTGTGGACGCGTCACTGTAGGCGGAAACAATGTCCGAGTATAGTTTGTCAAGTACCCGCTTGTGACTAGGATCACTACAATAAGAACTTGAACACTGTATAAGAGCCTCCGGGAAATCAATAGATCTTAAGCGAGCATGACATTCCTTCGAATAGGTTTTGACCTCTTCCTTAGTTCTAAATCCCCACAACATATTTCTAATAGTACTGCAGTAATTACTATTGGTAGGTAACTGACATGTTATTAAATCTAACTCACATTGAACAATGAGTGGGAAGTGGTCAGACCACATCGTGTCATACTCAATATAAACATCAGTGACAGCCTGCTGAGCGGACTGTGATACAATACAATGGTCCAGCCAACTCGTCGTTCCGTGTGCATCACTGATATATGTATATGCACCCGAATCGGCACCCAAGTAATCTACATCTACACATAACCAACATTGCTCAACGCAAAAACAATAAAGTTCCTTATGAAACAACTCAGAGATATCAGCGTTAAAATCTCCCAGAATAAAAACAGATTCCACACCATATTCATCTATAATAGCACTAACTGTACTTAGACAATCCGTGAAATCAGGGAGATTCTCAATTGAATTTGAATTGAAATTGATGTTTTATATTTCAAAATAATGAAACTGAGTTTGGCTTGTCGAATAATTAATTCCATATTTATTTCCCACGGTGGGTAAGTGAGTAAGGAAGTATTGTGATTTCAGGTACATTGAAATATCTAGGGAAGGTTTTAAATCATAAAAATGAATAGTCGTTCTGTTGTAATTATTTCTGTGATGAATCTATGAGACTTTGATGCTCGACCATTTTGAGATTTGATAAGTGCCAACAAAACTTACTATTTATAGGAGGGTAGTGAAGCTAGCAATATTAGCCATTAGAATGCGTTATTATAAAAGTATAATAATAGTGATAATTACTATTTAGACCGTGGTATGAAGATCGGGATATGATCGATTGTTAAGAAAAAAAATTTCTGAAGTCGGTAAATAAAATAAAATAAAAATAAAATAACGCGTGTGCAAAAATATATTTAATTTAGGTACAATACGTAAATCTTCTACTATTGCACAATATGATGTAGGTTACCAGGCAAGAAAGGTGAAATTCATGTTTAGTTATAAGAGAAATTTTATGATGAAATTAAACGCACTAATTGAAATTACCAAGTCTACTGGCCTAGGGTATCTCCGTCATTTTGAAGTAAAATTTATTTCGAAAATAAAACCATTTTAAGTGTGATTTAAACTAATTGTAATCATGCAAACTTTTGGTCGAGTTTTATACCGAGGACAATGTAGAATTGTTTTGTTGAAATTTAAACTATTTATTTGATAGAATAGACTGAACACTGAATCAAAGTGTTTATGTACTATTATATTATTTATATTTTTTCTCATGTAGCAGTAGTTGTTTCCAACAAGTTTAAGCGACTAATTTAAATTAATTTTCATACAATTGTTAAGAATAATCGATAATACAACATAAGGCAAGCGACCCTTCCTTCAGGTTACCCAAATGGGAACCTGATGTGTTTAAGGGAGAAATTATGCCTAATATGAGTAGAGTCTTCTAGTAATCTCTCGTGACTCTCGTATACCTTCTCTTTTTAAAATAGTCTCATATATTTTTGACAACCATGACCTTTATGAGATTAAGTTATCATTCTATCTCTTTACAATTTTTTAATTGTGATTATTTTAATTGAGAAACTGTCAAAATGTTAGACAGCAAGGTTGCTGATCCAGAATGAAACATTGTTATGGTCCTATCACATTGGATATCATTGTGTTTTAACAAGGTTGATCCTCTCGCTGAATAAAGGCTAGTGTGGTCATTGGAGATAACGTCTGCGCTACGTTTTTCTGTCAAATTCCTAGCTTTGCATGAAGCATCTAGATGAGATAGACTCATGATCGCCCCCATTATTAGCGATAGAAGGGGCTATGGTAAAATGTGAGTTATCCTTAATCTAACTCTAGACTTTGACAATGATTTGTTTATGGAGGGCAATGTTAAAGATTTAAGATTTAATTGCTGCGGATTTGCATTCGTAAGTAGTCTAGTAAAGGACTATTTATCGATGGGAAACCAGTATTGTTACTTCATTACCAATAGAGTTATGGTTGCAATAATGATAATAATTATAACAGTTAATTCACTAATGTTACCAATTTATTGGAGAGTCATGGGGTTGGCTAATTGTCTGACATAGTTATACCCTATTAGTTTTATACAGTGTGTATTCGTACAGACTGATGTGTTGAAGTTAAGATTGAATAGTTCGGAGGTCAACCTTGACTGCTCGAGTTACCATGGAGGATCCATATACACTCTTACCCACACAAATACTGTACAAGTAGGGAACAAATCGTACCCACACTTTACAGAGGGGGAATGTAAGGTTGATACGTCTACATCTAACTATATCTTTATTCCCCGTCAAAACCTGCCTTGTGAAATTGTCAAACCAAGATCACCGTGATAGGTAGAAGACGAGCATCCGGATATGCAATCCTCCGAGGTATTAGTATCTGCGTGCTTTCTAACCTGGTTTTAGCCTACTGGCACAAGTTAGACTGCACAGTGCTTAGTACATGTTATTTGGATTGTCCATATGGCTGTATTATGCATTTTAGAAGGAGAAGACCAGATTTTGGTAGCCCCTTACGTTAACTACCACTTGTTAGACGATATCACAAGTTACGGTTGTGACCCCGTAGGGCAAATTAATGGTGTAGATGTGTTTCCATATATTCAACCAAACCCACCGCATTGTACACACTACACTAGACATATCTTTCAGGGTGCTGGTATGCTCATGTTTTGACTAGGCCATATGGGATGGTGTTCCGATGTTGCATAATTTATTTAAATGGTTTAAACATCAGTCAACGAACTCACTGTGTTATATTCACGATTTCCAGATAAGAACGGAATTAATTTGAAACTATACCTTGAAGGTTAGTTAAATAAACATACTTATATTTGTACGTGTATGTATTTGTACATGTCCACTGGTATACAACTTACTGAAACTCTTATCAATGTCCATTGTTTTGGTCAAGCCTAGAACTTTATACACAATTAACTATCAGACTTTCCTTGGAAGTCCTTAGATAAACTTGTGATTGAGTTTTACAAGAATAGAACATAAAACATAGTCAAACTTATTAATTTGACAAACTTAATTCGTTGCTTAAAATTTAATAACGACGACTGTCTTGTAAAAGACGTTGTCTTGCACCTTATAACTATTACCTTCATGATAATTTGTAAAGGCAATATTCGCCTTGTACGTGCTTTGGTCGGTTCTAAAGTAACCGCTTCTATTATCCACAGATTATATACTAATATAAATTATCTTTTTCCTAGAGGGTGCGATGCTCTTGGGTGGCACCCATAGTGGAATGTGCGGATGTAGTGGGGCACATACCTCCCTTCGGGGACATTTCCTGTGCTTTTTGCCGTAATTAGGTAGAGAAGAAGTCGAAACCTTAACCTTCTAGTCCCTTCCAAACTAATGAACATGTCAACTAACTCTATCGAGCTAGTTTCACTCATAAAAATCCAAATTCTCAGGCTATCCATTGTATGACATATTGATAAGGTGAATGCTACAAGAGTAGGCTATAGACAGCATAAAAATTAGGTAGAGTTAGGGAGATAGGATTAATATTTGATAAGAAGTGAACTGTACCATTGCAGAACTAACGGGTTACCTACTACAATATATGGGTTCTAATTAGCACCACTAGACGATTAAATGGCCAAATTACTCTTTTAAATTAATCTCTGGTTACGGCTTAATTAAGAAATAAGTATCTAGGTAAATTAGCAGAGTGGAGATCCGGAAATATCTTACGTAACCGTAGTGTGACACCATGCATAGCGTAAGACTTATCTTGATGTAGAGATTCCTGAATCTAGTGCTTAAGAAAGATGCGTAATTTGCAAGGCGAATTAACCTAAGAGGTTCCCGGATTTCATTGTCTGATAAACCTCGTGAGAAACTAGTCCAAGAGACATTCGTAGGGAGAGGTTGGATTTTATTACACTATATATATCATTATATTATTGCCTATTTATTTAAAACTTATGTAATTGTTTATTTTATTTATACACATATTTATCTAGTATGATTTATTATTTCAAAATTCATTCTCTCTCTCGGGCTCTAGAGACTGATCGAGTCAAACCTTTTAGCAAGTTGTACAAGCGTGATGTGGGGTAGTTACAAAACAAACTTTATACAACAACAAAAAAATACATAAAAATTGCTATAGTTCTTTAACTATATCTATTATTTACAATTATCTAACCCTTATATAGCTACTATTTACAAACAAGAAGGACCACTAGAAAGAAATTAGAATTGTTCTTCTTCTTTTATAAATATGGCTTTCAATACTTTTTCACGACTTATTTAGCTAATTTCAGGGTATAGGACCACCACACAGTATGTATTTTAATTTGACTGAAGATATTGAGCTACTTATAAGGAAAAACACAATTTACATGGCCAGCACCAAACTTCGCAAAAGACAGTTACACATCTGGGTTTTACAAATTTTGCTATGGCTTAATTTTGTTAGATTTTACATATCGACATAACATTTTCAATATATTACGATTACTTTATTAGATTACGATGAGTTGAACATTTAAAAATTCAGAATTAGATAGTCATAACAACGTAATCAGCAATGACATATTACTACTGTCAAACTGTGCTGTCAAGGTGAAGAGTAGTAGCACCAGTACGTATTATTTGTTGCCAGAGTACAACAATATAAAGTTACAGCTTGGATGGATTTAAAATATATAAATAATGTTATGATATTACAAATTAATCCTGTGACATTAAAACCACGAGTACTTATATTCGAATTAATATTTCTCCCACGTTTCTGTCATTTAAAACATTCAATTTGTTGGAAATTTAAAACTTATTTGTATTCTTATAATTAGTTAATTGTTAGCTAACTATTAGCTTAGTAGAGCAATTGAATCTATATTCCCTGTAACTATACAACCAAAACCCTGGACTTCGGCTTCGGTTGACTAAAACTATCTACACTTACACTTTCCTAATGAATGCTTAAATCCATTCCTAAAATTCACACGAAAATCGTTTCGTATTTTAGGACCCACATGATGACTGTTAATTACATATTAACAATTTAATGTATTCGTTTAAGATAATAATCGTTGGCATAACCACATAATGTTATGGGAAAATGTAACATTTTACATATTGTCAGATATCAACATTATTGTCATATTTTGCTAAAAATGTAAAACTTTAGAAATTGGTATCACTGAGTGTAATTCCAAAACTCATAAAAAATAAGTTTTGCACGGCGCATTTGTACTGCACAAAGCGGCAACGTCTCGATTACTGTGAGTTGAGGCGAGGTTTGGCAACGTCGCACGCACACACTCTAGACGCATAACTCACACATATAAAAGTATTTGCACTAACACATACGTAAATTAGCTCATTTTATCACAGTGAAATAATATACTATTAGGTTATTAAATTGAATTATATTTGATGTTGCGAAAGTAGTACCACGATTAAGGCCTACTTTAAGTCATAATGAGTTTAAAATTAACATAGGACATTTAAGAAAGTGAAATACATTTAGTATGAAAAACGAATCACCTTAACACACTTACACTGGAACTTGATGGTTTACTTGTAATAAAACTATGTTTGATTTTAAAAGGAGATGTAGACACAGAATGTAAGTGCGGCTTTAACGGAGACGTTTTTTGATCTACCAATATTACTTTAGTTTGGTTGGCTTTACTTCTAAATGTTTTTGACACATATACTTGAATTGCTTTATCAGTCATTTTTGGTAATCCTTGTTGAGCGACTTCAACATTCTGATGATCTGTAAAATTATAATACTATGTTATATATGTAGTAGTCACAATCAATGTAAATAAATATTCAAATTGTAATACCTAGAATATTTTTAACTGGTGATAGAATAAATAAAGAAACATGATTAAAGTGACTGTGACATAAAGCTAAAAATAGGTATATACCTGAACTTGAAGATGCTATTTCTTCAGAATCCAAATGTTCCGTAGCTATGTTTTCTTCTGTTTGCTTTTCACATTCTTCAAGAACCATCTTCCTTTGTTTCTTGATTACATATGGTCGTTCTAAAGTGGTAGATGTTCGCTTTTCTCTATCTGGTTGGCATTTGAATTTACTGGGCATACACCCGCGTTTCATACGTACTTGTGACACAGGACTCATCAAATGATATTCCATATAATTATCCATATCATGTGCCAACTGAAAGGCGAAAGGAGAGGTCAATTTAAATTGATGACAAGTGAAAATTTGATAGATCAAAACATAACAAACATAACCTTAATAATGTGATAAAAAAATTTTAATACACATAATTAAGTAATCTCAGACAAACATTTTATGATACGAACTATAAATCTGTAACAACTACTCACGTCAAAGTGGTCTTCACAGAAATAAATTGGCGAATTCGTCATTACTTTCGATGGGTCTCGACGTGCGAGTTTTAGCCATTTGTCTCTCACTGCTTTCTTGTTTGGAACATAAACAAATATTTTTTCTGGTGTTGAAATCGACGTGTTTCGGCATAGAGGGACCGCACACCACTTATAAACTTTGGTATTCATATTTAAAACACGAAATACTGTTAAGTTTCTCCGATGAGCTATGACACAAAACTATGTTTACTTAGGCGTTACGTCACGCGACGACGCCATGACACCTACGAGCGTTTTATCGCTTAGTTAAAATTATGTAGACAAAAATGCAAAAATATTTGTTAAAACATAATTTTATACGGAAAGATTATTATTTTCGTAATTAGTGGACTTCTATCTACTTTATAGAAACTAATTTCAAAATTTGTCATCATGCCTATTAAAAAAAAATGTTTCATATATACATGATACAATTGTCACCCCTAAACTATTAAACACAATGGAATGACACCTTTAAATAGTATAAACTATAAAATATATTGTTTACCTTGAATTTAATGTCGCTTCTTCCTACTTTTGTTAGGTGTGCTGGCGCGCTTAAGCAGCAAACAATTATCTTATACATCTCCTATGAGCTATGACACAAAGCTATGTTTACTTAGGCGTTACGTCAAGCGACGACGCCATGACACCTACGAGCGTTTTGGCGCTTAATTAAAATGATGTAGACATAAATGCAAAAATATTTGTTAAAACATAATTTTATACGGAAATATTATTATTTTCGTAATTAGTGGAATTCTATCTACTTTATAGAAACTAATTTCAAAATTTGTCATCATGCCTATTAAAAAAAAATGTTTCATATATACATGATACAATTGTCACCCCTAAACTATTAAACACAATGGAATGACACCTTTAAATAGTATAAACTATAAAATATATTGTTTACCTTGAATTTAATGTCGCTTCTTCCTACTTTTGTTAGGTGTGCTGGCGCGCTTAAGCAGCAAACAATTATCTTATACATCTCCGATGAGCTATGACACAAAGCTATGTTTACTTAGGCGTTACGTCACGCGACGACGCCATGACACCTACGAGCGTTTTGGCGCTTAATTAAAATGATGTAGACATAAATGCAAAAATATTTGTTTAAACATAATTTTATACGGAAAGATTATTATTTTCGTAATTAGTGGAATTCTATCTACTTTATAGAAACTAATTTCAAAATTTGTCATCATGCCTATTAAAAAAAAAATGTTTCATATATACATGATACAATTGTCACCCCTAAACTATTAAACACAATGAAATGACACCTTTAAATAGTATAAACTATAAAATATATTGTTTACCTTGAATTTAATGTCGCTTCTTCCTACTTTTGTTAGGTGTGCTGGCGCGCTTAAGCAGCAAACAATTATCTTATACATCTCCGATGAGCTATGACACAAAGCTATGTTTACATAGGCGTTACGTCACGCGACGACGCCATGACACCTTTGACACATGAGCGTTTTGGCACTTAATTAAAATGATGTAGACAAAAATGCAAAAATATTTGTTAAAACATAATTTTATACGGAAATATTATTATTTTCGTAATTAGTGGACTTCTATCTACTTTATAGAAACTAATTTCAAAATTTGTCATCATGCCTATTAAAAAAAAATGTTTCATACAGTAGCCGGCACGAATCTTGAGCGCTGAGCGCGAGAGTGGGGATAGGTTTGCGCATTGTACACTTCTACTCAAAAAAACGTTTGATACCTCAATTTTCAAAAGCATTGAAAGCACATACATTACTTAATATTGAATTTGAGGTAAACGAAATAAATAATTGAAATAAGTACAAATTTGTGCAAAAAAATCTTTATTTAATAAAGTAAAGCAAATTTTAATATCAATAAAAAATAGACCATACTAGACTAGGTTTAATATTATGAAACTAAGTCATGAAGTCATCGGCGGATGGCGTGTTTTGTGCGTAAAAAATACTTTTTCATTCGTATCAAAGTGTACTGAACCCATACTAATATTTCTAAAATGTATTTTAATACGACGCAAGATACCACATCTTACGCGACTCAAAAGTTTTTACTTCAATTAGTACAAAGTGATATAAATCGAATCCTATCATAATACATTAAAAAATAGACACAATGCAGTTTAGTGCAAAGTGGTACATTTGTACTATCGGCCAAATTGGCGCTGATACACCTGTATAGGGTTGCCACCTTTTTTTTCCAATAAAAGTACATTGGTTACTAAGGGTAAGAAAAAAAAAGTACAGAATATTAAAATAAAGTACACTTTTATATCGTGTATTTAAATATTCAATTATTGCATAAGATGAGGTACAGAATGATCATATTACAGAAATAATAGAAGACGACAATTACAATAAAAAAATTAAATGAAAATTATTTGCGGAAGATGAAGTTGTTACAAAGATATTTAGGCACACAACATATTTTACCACATTATGGTGTGCAATTAAATTTAAATATATTAAATATTTATATATATTTTAACATTAAAATCAAAGCACTTATTTTTAAATTATTTTATTTATTTATATGTTTAATAAGAGTCATAATTTATTACAAATAATTTTAAAGGTAGATTAATTTTAATCCTACCTACTGTAGACTTCCACCATTTCCAAACCTAGCCTGTCAGGAGAAGAAATGGCTAAACAAATTCCCAGGCAGTCAGACCTTTACTACCACCATTTCCAAACCTAGCCAGTCAGGAGAAGTAACGGCGAAAGAAACTCCTGGTCAACCATGATTTATTTACTTAAACTAAATTTAAATTTATTAAAAAATATTTTTTTACTTATGCTTGCTTGCAAGAAAATCTTACACTATAATATGTTTTGCACATTTAAATACCTTTACTTTACAAAAAAATAAAAATTAGAATACCTTTACTTTTCTTTATTATATTTAAATACATATTTTTTATTAGTTTGAGCTGTTTTAATTAAATTGCAATCTTTCCTAAATAATTCTAGAGCGTCTTTACAATCGATTTTTAAATTAAAATAAATAAATAATTCGTTTTTTATTAAATTTAAAGACTCTCTGTTTCTTTCATCTCTCCATTTGCTGTTCATGACAGAAAAAACTCGTTCGGTAAAAGCAGATGTCGCCGGAATAGATAATAAAAATGAAATTATTTTATATAAGTTTGAAAAATTTTCTTTTGAGTTGTTAAATACATGCTGCCATTTTTGTGCAGTTGAAAGTTCTGCAAATCCCTCAGAAGCAGATATTGGATTAAAAAATTTATTTAATAAAGCGATTTCTCCATAAAGATCATCCATATGTATATTAAGTTTTTGCAGATTTAAACTTTCGATTATGTTAGCAATACTGTCATAATCAATATTGCTTTTTAAATTTATATTACAAAGTGTAAACAACCAATTTTTGTTATTAAATTCAAACCACTTATTTAGATATTCTAAGGATTTGTCAATAAATAGTAAAAAATTTGTGTGAATTTTCCCAGTCAGTTCTGGTGAAGATAACTGTTTAATTTTTTTGCCTGTTTCATAGCCAAAAAAGTGATCTTCTTTTCTTTGTGTTAATGCATCTCTTAAATTAACCATAATGTCATAAATATCTAAAATTGTGGTGTTGTTGCCTTCTAAAAATTTAATAGATTTATTAAATAAATTTAAGAAA
>NJDD01004542.1:59741-112559 GCA_002245505.1 Calephelis nemesis | reverse complement strand
CTTATATTGGTTGCATTAGCAGGTACTGAAACTAATATAAGGCACCAGGCAACAACCATTTCTTTATCATTTACAACAAAATTTAGAAAAGCCTCTCGCTTACTGTTTAACTTTAGCTAAAATATAATCAATCCTTAGAGAAGTTTGTAAACTGTCCTTTTTACAGCCAAATGTGCGACAACCCTCCAGTATCTAATGGCGATTGCCGTTGTAAACTATGTTATAGTTGCCGATTCCATGTCCTACATTAATTTCTTGGTTATAGTTTGTAAAGATACCAATGTAGTCCAACCAGCCTCCAGCGTTGTAACTCTGAAAATTAGTATCATAGTATTAATATGTAAAGTAAAAACTTTTTTTACGGAAATTGCACGGACGAAGTAGTAGTATGTCATTTACACATTAATAGTTTATGTGTAGGAGAAGTGCAGAACGCTAATATTTTTCAGTAATAATGCTTATAAAGTGTGTATTAAACCAATGAATAAAACATTACACATACGACAATACATTTAACACACAAACAAAAATATTGATAACGATAAAAGATCACACAGATGGCGAACAAACTATATTCACAATTTTTGGAAACAAAGTAGTTGGTATGAGTATTATAATAATTACTTTGTGAAGTTTTCAAAAAGTCTGCAAAATCTCTTGACAACCAAAATATCGACCTTTTATGCAGTGCAAACTCCCAAACACGATATCCACCAATCGAAGGTGATTAGTATATTTACTATTATGCTTATTCTATCAAACGTTCAAAGAATCTCTGTATTACATGTATTTGTCTAAATGGATACGTCAATGTTTGTGGGTAAGTTGGCTTAATAATACTTATTTTGTTCTTGATTTCGAAGTCATAATATTAAAGCCATTTTCGATTTTGTGCTGTTTTACTGCAAAATATAAATTTTTTATACATATTTTACTCATTTACTTACCCACTTCTGTTTTCCGCAGTCAGCACATCTCTTTTGTCTTGTGATCTGGAAATTAAATATTCATTAGAAAACTGCCTGTTGCCCTCGACTTTATATATACGTTGTAGTGACTATTCGTGGTTGCTGAAGGAAATGAAAAAAACTTTCCCCGTTGGAAAAGATATCCTACATGTTGGCCCAGGCTTACATACACAACAACAACATACAATGCGTATGTAAATGGATGTAGGTACCCGGGGAGACCTAGGTTGATATTTCAGGTCAAGAGTCTCCGAAACCGGCGTGTTTGTATGAAAAGGATTTTGAATCTGGAGGAAGGAGGTTTGGCACTTGATACTCTCTACCTAATCCATAAGGGACTTGGCGTGAAGATATGTGTGTATGTATTTACAATAACATACAATTTTTTGTAGTAAATCTGTTAAGTATTTTTCATTTATTTATTTTACACTTTATTGTACACGTAATATATAATTGACAGTGAGAAAATACAAATATAAATATTTTACAAAAGGCGAGCTTATCTCTTACAAGAGATATCTTACAGCTAACCTAAGATAGAGAAAAACGATACAAAATATATAGCGATAGGTAGACAGTGTACAAGCTTAACATTAAAGAGATAAAAAAAGTAGTTTTTACATGAAAAGTGAACAGACAAATAAACTTTTTGTAATCCTCGTTTTGGGCTCTGTATCCAACCAACAATAAGTAGTAACTATTTCTAAAAAAGATTTTCAGGCACAAATTTTATTTTTTAACTTTTTCATTACATACTATATTGTAGACTAGCTGAGCCTGCGACTTTGTCTGCCTAAAATTTAAAAACAAAGTCTAAAAGTAATGTAAATGAAATATAAATTACTTCTTATTACATCAGCTAGCTGCCCGTCGACATCGGTTTAGCCGTTTTAGAGATTCGCGGGAGCAAACAGACAGACAGACAAAAAATGTGTCTTCACGTGCATGTGCATTCGTATGCATATAGCAAAAAGCGGTGATATCAATATTACAAACAGTTACTCCCATTTTATTTATTCCTAAACATTTATAGTTAACAAATGTATATGATTAGTTTATAATACTTAAATTAATTTAATCTTGCTTCATTCATATGCTTTAATCATACTTAAACAAATAAATATAACTAGACAAGTAACACAAAATGAATCTAACCCCAAAGCAAGTAAATTATATGCTTGTGTTAAGAGTGCTAGTCAACGATTGTAATGCAAAGAAATACTCAAATAAATACTGGAATAAATTTAATTTACTTAATTAATTTTATTTCTAATTAAATCATTAAATTTCAAATATACTTCCATTCTTTGTTTTTTCATACTGGTGAAATGTACTGTTTTAAACAAAACAATATCCGCACCCATCATCATAGCAGAATAAAGGATAGTCAATAAGTTGCCGAGTTTCTGGGTTGTGAGTTTTCATGGAATTGGGCATATATTTTGAAATTTATTACCTCCATTTTATTATCATTTATATTTCTTATTATCAGGCAATCCATCTTCTTGCTGGCCTTTCAATCACATCAAAATATTTTTGGCTTTAATTATCAAATCCTAAGCTTTCTTGTATTTGACCAAAACTTCTACAATGTCCACCACAACGATAACAGTAACATTATTCATAATAAAAAAAGTACTTACTTCATTTCCCTCTACAGTCTTGGCTTCCAAATTTGAGTTCCTGCAACAACAAATCACTTTTCTAATACTTGCAACAATTGTATTTCATTATCATCTTTGGAGACTAAATGGATGACAGTTAGAGAGATGAGAGTTAGGCTAGGTTTGGAAACGTTGGTAGTTTACGGTGGACAGGGATAAATTAATTTACATTCTAAAAATTGTTGTAATAATAAAAAATCTTATAATTAATACAAAATACAGTGTGTTGTAGATTGTAAATAAATAATTAAAATTAGTAATTAAAATTTGATTAAAACCTATTAAATATTTGCACACCACAAGTTGGTAGAATATGTTGAAACGCTTAAATAATTTTATAATATCTTTGTAACACTCATATTCCGCATATAAATATTTTTCTTTTCTTTTCTTTTTTTCTAGAATGCAAAACACGCGACTTAAAGCTAAAATCGGGTTTCATGACAGTTTTGTTTTTCTATTTATTTTATGTCGTCTAAAAAACAAATAAATATATAAAATTTCGTTTTTTATTAAACTAAATATAAAGACTCGATTGGTACTATTTAATCATTATCTGGCAACTGCTTTAAAGAAATATACAAAAATTGTAAAAAAAATTTGAGAACACATCTAAGTTGAGAATTTCCTTCTTTTTTCAAATTCGGTGAAAACACTTACATTGTATCAATAGGTAACCCATAACTACTAACTACTAGTAACACAATAATTGCTGATACTAAAATAAACTTCATGGTTTGTTTAGGGTTTGTGATTGAGATACGATTTTTGAATAATTCCCAAGAAGCCCCTTCACGCAATCTCACGATATGTAACAGAGTGAGTACGAGATCACTTATTGCTTATATTCTACAAATGGTATATCAGCTACCTAGTCCTCCTATCACTGGGTGACAATGAATAATATAAACTTTGACATGTGGTTTTACCAAGCCGATAATAGACTATCAACTTCGAAATTCAATTACATACGTCATGTAGACGTATGTAATTGAAATGCAAAAAAATTGTAAATGCAAAATGTAAAAAATTGAGATGCAATGCAACAAACTTCAATATGCAACTAATAATTTTAAGGTTGATTTCGAAATTCGTCTCTATTTTAAAAACCAAGGCGCCACTATAAAAACTTTGACCTGGATATTTTTTTGAGTCCACATCAAGTTATTTTCTTTCTTTCTTTAGGTTTTGACATTCACGTTAGTATTTTGCCATTAGTCAATCAGAAATTTGTGTCAAATTCACCAAAATCGGAATTTAATTATAATTAGTCATAAGTAGTCAATAAGTCACGTCAGGCTCTTGAGTAAGGCGGCTCTTGAGTATAACTCAAGCTCAAATAGTGAGATTTTGGCAGCAACGAGGAAATACACGATAGGCTAATTTCTTCGTGATTATTTCATTTGTGCACTGAACAAAATTGTACGAATTGCCACCATAATTGACTTATTTCACTCAACATAAACACGAAATTTAATAATTATTATTATCTTTACTCTCGATGGCGCCTAAACTCCACATCAAGTTTCTGATTTCGAATTTGGTATCCATTTTAAATTCCAAGATGGCGGACGACTGCCATTTCTAAAATGTTGCCATGGGTATCATTATCAAATTAAACTACCTTGGTAGTGAATTACGCATTTGGCATCCCTTGTAAATACCTAAGCGACTTTTTGGCGAGATATGATGTAATTTATCAATTTGGTGTTGCCCGTCACTTTGTCTATATTTAGAACTTATTTTTTTTCGTTGGAACCTATCCGATGCCTTTCCCAAGTATATTACATTTCTGTCTCAAAATTAATAAACATCGCAACATATTTATATACATTAACAATTTTCCTTTCACAAAATTATTAATATATTAGTATAATGTATATTTACCTCTGTGGTCTAGCGCTGCAGATGACGGACTTGACTTCAGAGATCTCGGCTTCGAACCCCGGGTCGAGCAACAAAAATAAAATGTGTTTTTTCCAATTTTTGTAATAATAAAATGTTGCTCGGGGTTAGAAATGTGCCCGATTTGTCATAGGTTTGCCACCTATCACATACTGGGACATGGTGTCGTCGGCTAGTCGTGGTTGACCTGGTTGTGCCTCTGCCTAATTATTCCGGGATATGGGCGTGAAGATATTTTTAAAGGAAAATTAGTAGGGACTGTTTTCTTTCATATCCGAATAGTTACGTTGAATCAAGGCTTTCGAAAAAAACGTTTGGAAGCGCATTGCGGTAGCATGCTAGAAGAAACAATCAAGCTTCCTGGAATATTTAATGTTACAATTATTGATATAAATGGCCAATTGTACTATATTTATGAGTGAGGTCATTACTTCCTATATAAAAGCATACTCGATATTATTTTTGAACGAAAACCTTAAGATATTTGTCGGTTATATTACTCTCTAATTCTAGGTTCGCCGGCTACAACGGTCACGCTACTTTCAAGAAAATGTTTAATGAGTTTTGCACATTACGAAAGAAATAAACGTTGGTATTAGGGACTATAACGAAAATCATTTGTTTTGTAAAATTATGACATTTGATATCATTACTAAATATTGTTACTTCTTAAATGCAAAAGTGTGTGTGTGTGTGTTTTTTTTTTAATTGTTTTTTGAGCAACATATAGGCTAATTGTTTTCCGGATTCTCTACCAGTTTTTGAAATTACTTATACATTACTACCTATATGGGTGTAACTACTCACTGCTGCAACTGATTCATGGACGAAACTAAAACAGCAATAGCGCAGCACGAATCTTCACGCCTGCATCCCGGAAATGGCACGAGGCACAACCAGGGCACACACGACTAGCCGAAGACACTAATCCCACAGTGTGACAGGTGGCTAGACATCGCCTACCGGGCTCATACTTAATCCCGGGCAAATTTGTTTTTTTTAGAAAATTGAAAAGCACTCTAACACACGCTAGACAATAAAGGCGATTAGAATTACAATCGCGATATAACTCTTTTTATTTAATTCTTATACTTTAGAATTATAAATAATAACTAGCTACCTGTTCCGGCTTCGCTCGGATGGTAATTTTTTACCATAAATTGAGATATAAGCTATCCTATCTCTCGAGTTGGATCGAACTGCACATAGTGTGCGAATTTTATTATAATCGGTTAAGTGGTTTAGGAGTCCATTGAGGACGAACATTGTGACACGAGATTTATATATATTGAGATTGATACTATGGTCTAGCAGTCCTGTGTTGGACTTGACTTCTTGAAGAGGTTTATTCAAATTTCTAATAAGAAACAACGTTGGATAGTACGCCCGGTTGAAGATAGGTCTCCCACCTATGACATTGTGGGACTTACGCCCTTTTTCAGTCACCTATATATTTAACTATAAGACTCTTAGTTTAAAAGAAATCCAACCCTTTCCCAAATTTGTTTTCACCAAGCAAATTTTTACCTAATTAACATATCCCATCAATACCCTTCAGCATAGAACACGACAAAGGCGAGTACTGACATTGTGATTGCTGGAATAATTAAGACAGTGTTACCAACTAGTGAAATAAATTAGAGTTATTGATTTTGATTTTATACGTTATTTTTTACTTAGACGTACGATTGCTGCACGTACTCTAAAATACTTACTCCTATAAATTTGCGTACTGCTACGGTTACGAGTACTAAGAATGGGCGAACTTCTTCTTATCTTAGTGAAGATTGTATAATACTGTACATGTAGCCAAATAATTTCGTAGTTAACTATCAAAAATAATTAAAAAAATGTAAACATTGCTTTTTCTTAATTATATCTTATTAATTATTATGTAATGTAATTGATGCTTATTTACCTTACTTCTGCCTTGAGTTTGGATATGATTACGTCAAGATGACAAGTTACAACTCAACTTCGATATGAGTTTGGGAGTTGTGAAAGAAGATGGTCGTGGTTTCCTCATAGTTATTGAACTTCGAGTATAGAGTAAAATTATTCAATTTAGATGGAATTTTGTTTAGTCTTGTTCAGTTAAAGTGCACAAGTGAAATATTTGTGAATAAATTGATGTAGGGGAGAGCGGGGTTCGAAGTTCCGATTTTAGAGTACAGGACAATATTTCTGAAATGGCCAGACTGTAATTCATAATTCCTTTATAAATAGAGGCAGAAATTATTCTAGTTTCAAGTAGTATAGTTAAAATTATAAATAATCCTAATGTAATAAGGGACAAGATATTTTTCTGTAGAAAGTCAGCACGGAACAACTCGCCCCACGATGGGGCTGGTTGTTCCTTCTTTGAGGCAAGTTGTTCCGCTGTCAACTTCTGACATAAAATATACAATATTCATGGGATAGGTATGTATAAAGTAAATAAAGCACGCGTAACTGTATGTTTATGGCAGCTTTTATTAGAAAAGTGTACAAAATCCTTAAGATTTTGATGCACTTTCAATAACTTGAATGATTTACAAAAATAAAACTACAACAAAAAACATAATTTCTAATAGATACTGAAATCCAACCTAACTAATTGGTTTAAGGCTGTTGTAAAGATTTCAAACATAAACCAACTTTGACTAACTCAAATTATGTCATGTTTATTAAAAAAAACTAAATAAAAAATCCAATAACTCCAGAATTTCAGTTTAATCAATTCTCCATTCAACTTAATACAACCATCTTTATTGATATCAATTGTCTATTAAGTGCTTTGCTTTGTAATAATTATCTAAATCATTATTATACAATAATTCAAAAAGAGTTGCTATAAGAATAAACATAGGAATGAACTTCTTTAGGTTTAAGGTATTTTAAAATGTGCATCATAAGACGCGCATCCTGCATTGGTAGTTTCGGGCGTTTTTTTGGAAAGAGCCGACTTTTTTTCAAAAAACCCATGAACCAATCAGCTCCCGCTTCTTGATTTCTGTGCCAGATGACAGAAATGTTAGGCATTTCAAAGGTTACAGCACAACTGTACGGTAACTTCCTCACTTTATCTTTAAAAAGACCAAAGTAGATTGACGCACACTTCTTCAGCCAACGTCTTTTCCTGGCTGTGGTTAAATACCTTGTGGTTAAATGCCTTGAATAACAGTAACCCACGGTTGGTGTTATAAAGGCCTTCAACTTCTTCAACTAGCGAAATAATGTCAAATGACATATTTCCAATTCCCAGGCTTAATCTTACGACCGCCTTTCATGACGGCATCAGGTGCCGTTGTGAAATATCAACTAAGACTTTGCCGCGTTCGGTTTTCCTTATTTCGGTTTCCTCATCCTAAAATAAAGTTTTAACTATATTAATAAGTCATACTTAGGAGTGTCATAATGGGGCACGTTGTTCCGCGGAACAACTAGCCCCCAGCTTAAGGAACTTTGAACCCCAAATTTCAAATTTGAAAATTATCTCTAGTCGTACTAAAATAGTTAATAAAAAGCTAACAATGATATTGAAAAATAAGTGTGTATAGTATCTCCAACAGATAATGACTAACTACGCTCAATTCGGTCAAAAAATGACTTCAATAGACCAAAAAGTATTAGGAAGAAAAACTTTACTTACGTACTGTTTATGTGACTCCTATCAACTACCACTATGAAGCGCCGACAGCGCACCACTAAAATGGTTGCCGCAATAGCGCGATCGCAAGACGTTTCGCGGTGCACTTTATATCTATTGCTATCTCTTTGCGCTGCGAAGCTAAATGCATCGGAACAACCCACCCCTGGAACTATGAACCCCGCTCTCCCCTACCTAAGAACTTGAGACTAGCAACTTGCCCGAGTCTATCTAAATCTTTTTTGTTGTGTTAGTTATTGTCAGAAGAAGGTTCTTATGAAGAGAAAACCGGAAAAATTACAGGGTAAATGGGAAAATCAATACTTTATTATTTCCCCATACAAACTGAACGGGTGGAACGAAGTTCGCCGGCACAGCTAGTATAAAATAAAATCTAAAGTCGAACTGCTAGATCACAAAAACAAAACCAGAACACAAAAAGATTTTCGCTTTTATTAAATTATATTTTATAGTTGTGTCTGGTACCAGGAAAGTATAAGTTAAGGGTACGTTCACCTTGACATTGTAAGCGAACTGGCGACGAAGAACAAACATTAGAACAAATAATCTACATTCCTTAACTCGACAACGTGTCAGGGCGGCGTCATACGTCACGGCATATTATTTATTAAATTTATTTAAGTATTATCGTTGACTAACACCCATCACACAAGCATATAATTTGATTAAATTGGGGTAAGATTCAATTCTTTTAACTTGTCTAGGGTTTATTTATCGTAATCCAAAACTCGTAAAACAAAAAAATCATGTAGCCTAAATAATTTAAGCTTAATGTGAATTTTAATTCAATTTATTCCCGTATCACCAAGGTACACAAAAAACATTGCATTTTCGCTAGAGCATAGCCACCCTGACAAATAGCGATGAATCGTACCTAACTTCAAATATGGCAATTCCTGTTGGTTAATATAAGATACAACAAATAAGAAAAAGGCTTCGAACGGGTGTACAAATTTCTAATTTTATATAGAAATAAAATACCCTATGTTCATCAGAAATAATGTCGGCTTCTAATGGTAAATGAATTTTCAAGTCAGTCCAGTAGTTAGTTATTCAATAGAAACAGACAAACAATCACATCTTTCCTTCTTATAATTAGTGTAGATACATCTAAGGTACTAGTAAAGTAAGATCAATTAAAATGAGATTAAAAAATAAAAACTAGAATTTCATTCACAATGGTTGAAAAAAAAATCTGGATTAAATTAAGTAATTTAGAGTTTACTGATTAAAAAAAGATAGTAAAACAAAATTAAAAAAAGTTGTACATGTGAGCACGACCGTCATCAGAATTGTTTTCGAAAGGTGATCCAGGGGCATATGCTGACGTGTGGCACAAATAGTACCGGCAATTTAATGTGTTCCTCAAAACATATGGAGTTCAAAAAAAATGAAATTTGATCTATTATTTTAAAAATGATTGTTGTCATAATTTCAAGTATTTATAGCCTATGGCTAATAGAATTTATGTTTGTAAAAAAATATGAATCTTTAATAAATAAATGTAAATGATATGGTTTAAATATTAATATAAAAAATATGTTTTCACAGCCCGAAGGGTTAGACGGAGGCACAACCCACGACTAGCCGAAAACACTTAGTCCCACAATGTGATAATTCTATCGCCAACCGAGCATATATCCAATTCCAGGCAGCGTTATTTTTATTAAAGAACTTGCTGACCCGGCAGACTTTGTTCTGCTATATTTTTAATGTGATTTTAGTAAAAAAAATTTGGAGCGAGTCATCCTTATCACTTACCCCTAAGTGATAAGGTTGACTCGTATCACTCACGAGTACACGTACGTACACGACGAGATGTCACGTACGGTGACATCTCGTACTCGTCATAGACGTTGGCCGATTCTCAGACCTACTCAATATGCTCACAAAATTTCATGAGAATCGGTCAAGCCGTTTCGAAGGAGTTCAATCACGTATACCATAACACGAGATTTTTATATATTAGATTAATAATATATATATACATTTTCTAATTTTTTTCCTGGCTCGGGGATCGAACCTGATCGAAATATTAACTCCGACGCCGAACCGCCAGACCACATAGGCGACATTGAATTATTAATTTCTATGAATATTAATAAAATATTTGCAACCACAATATATGGAATATGAATAATTACCTATGTAGAATACGTTGGTATGCTTAAATATATTTGTAACAACTTTTTGACACATTTATTCCGCAAGTAAATGAAATTTCATTTCAATAACTAACGGAAAATATCGAATAAATGATAATTGACACTTTAAAATGCAGATGTAAGTCTCAAGCAGTAGTGGTAAATTTATCGCCAGCATATCCAATCTTGGTCAGCATTGTTCTATTGTAAAACTGAAGAAACATATTGTGAGTTTTTCGACCAAGGCATCGAACTTGAGACCTCGTGTAGTCAATGCCAACAGCAGACCAAAAGGCAAGGCTCTTACGTGCTATTCGTATATGTTAACAAAGTTGTTCACTATCAGGATATTACCGTACAATAAAGTTTTATTAGAAACATACACAAACGTTTAGTATTTCACGTAGTTTGTTTGTCTATAATTTATCACAACGGCGTTTACCGATAGCATCAGCCAATGCATTAGAATTAAGTGCTCTCTTGTTGCTTTTGTAAACGTGTTTAGATGAATTGGAAATTGCCACAGGTTATGTGAACAATCAGTCTAAAATGATCATATGGTTTTAGTTATAGCATTTATTTATCAATTTCCCCGTTTTGGTCCGGGCTCCTTTGCAGAATAGACCATTTCTGCCTTCCTGTCAGGTAGAACTATGTTGTAATGAAACTGTACTTATGTAAAGGTTGTCTACTTAAGAATTTTTTCACTTACTTTCATGAGCTATCTTTTTAAAGAACTTGATGGTTCTTATTTCGTTCAGTTTGAGTTCTAGCAGATTGGCTGAGTAATTGGGGTAAAAAACATAAAAAAAAAATGAAAAAGACACAGTCGAGTTGTGAACTTTCTCCTTTTTGGAGTCGGTTAAAAACTGTGTATTGTAGTAATCTTGCAATTTTTGGCACTTTATGAGCTCATAAAATGCTGTGGGATTCATTTTTCATTGCTTTCTCATTGCAATGGTTTTAACATAAAAACATTAACAGTTTCAAAAATAGGTTTGACCAACTCACTGCTTTTCGAAAAACGTCAGTATTATTAGTTGTACTACTCGTCGGTTCGTCGACCAATATCTAATATTTATTAAAACCACTTCGCTTCTAAGTCAACTTCGTAGGAACTTAAATAAATGTGTTTTGTTTCGATGAATGAAAACTGTATTTCAACTAAAACGCAATTCAAACACGTCCAATAACTTTGAATTCATAGACAATACTTTTACAATTCTACTTTTTTATATGATACTAGCTGACCTAGCAGACGTTGTTCTAGTATTTTTTTTTTGCTGTGATTCACCTTCACCAATTAGGGTTACAAAAATAGATGTTGGCCGATGCTCAGACCTACTCAATATGCTCACAAAAAATCATGAGAATCGGTCAAGCCATTTCGGAGGAGTACGGTAACTAATATTTTGACACGGGAATTTTATATGTAAGATGGTTGGTTGATGGTTTTATATGTAAGATGCGTGCAATGGTTGGTTGGTTGGTTGATTGATAGTTCTCCTGATGGTAAGAGATAACAGAGGCATGTAGACCACATAGATGATGTAGGTGCATCATTCTCTTGTCGCTGGGGTCTTAGGCCAACTGTTCCAGTCTACCGGCTACCCTACCCTTCGGACTGGATCATGACACTTATTATAGCGACAGGAACAGATACGGCTTTAGATACCTATTCGAACGAGTTGTGCAGCAATTTAACCTTAACCCGGCCCTTAAGAGCTGCTTGGCAGAAAGGCAGTTAGTGTATTAACCATGCCTGCGGAAGATATGCCCGCTGAACCTTGCTGCATAGGTCTTTGTAATAAAGTATTGTAACAAAATATACTTTATTTTATACATAGCAATAGATAATAGATATATCTACGTTAATTAAATACATAATAGTATGTAATATTTACCTGTTAGATTTCAAGAATACACGACATCTTTGGATACTCAAAGATCTAGGTAAATAATTATAGGTAAAGCGGTTGCTTCTTGCACAAGCTCATTTATTAAAATATGGCGGGAATGGGGATATACACGATGCACTAATTACTTCATAATGATTTCATCTGTATACTTTAATTAAATATAGTTGTACAAAACACCATCAAAATCGACTAATTTTAATCAAGATAAACACGAAATTCAATTATTACAAAAAAACCGTGATGGTCTTTGGTGCAATTAAGTAGGTATTTTGAATTTTCTCCAAATTTTCTCTCAATAGCGCCAAAAATCCGATTGCTGTTTTCTTTTATTTTTTTTTACTAGATTTTTTTAAGTTAATTTGCCTCTTTCTAGGGCCGGCTAAGACTTTGAGGCCATGCTGCCACGTTTTCCGTATTAATTATTTCGTCATGTTTCACATGTCTTCCGTATTAATTATTCTTATACAGTCATTAGTCACTATTTACAAAGTCACGTCAGGCTCTTGAGTAAAGCGGTGATCACTTTACACAAGCTCACTTTGGGAGATTTGGCGGCAGCGAGGAAATTCACGATACACTAATTTCTTCATGATTATTTTATTTGTGCACGTTCACTGAACAAAATTGAACTAATTCCCACCTAAATAAAATTAACTAATATCACTCAAAAACTCATGACGTGTTCCGGTTCGGAGGGTAAGGTAGCTTACTTTTGCTCGAGGCCTAACATCCTGCCCTCAGGTTTGTTATTACCATGTTTGGTGTCTAGAGGCGGCATGAATTTCTTACCATCAGGAAATCCGTCTGCTTGTATGCCTTCCTATAAATTAAAAAAAAGAAACTTCTTTCACGTTGGCGCCAAAGCTATTTTGTTTAAGTCAAATTGCCACTTTCTGGGGCCGGCTAAGACCTTAAGGCCATGCTTTTATGTCTTTCTTATGAATAGATTCTTTCATATTAAGTCATTTCAGGTCATATATACATACATAAGTCGTAAGTCATAGGTCTTAAGTCAAAATTATGTCAGCGTCTTGAGTAAGACGGTGGTATCGTTACAAAAGCTCCTTTAGTGAGATTTGGCGGCAACGAGGAAATAGACGATATGCAAATTTCTTCATTTTTATTTCATTTGTGCACTTTCGCTAAACAAAATTGCATAAAATGTCACCCAAATCGACTAATTTCACTCAATAGAAACACGAAATGAAATTAAATTATAAAAAAATAGTTGGACCTTTTAATTACTTTTTTTTTAGGTTATTTTGCCCCTTTCCGGGGCCGTCTAAGACCTTTCGGCCATGCTGCCATGTCTTCCGTATATTTCTTATGTTTTATTTTTTTGAATTTCTGTCCGTTGGGCGTGGTTCTAAACAGCACATTCGTTAGTAGCGATTGACTGGTTAATTGATATACGCAGGTCATGTTACACGATCGCTAAAAGAAGTGATGTTATTAAGTATGAAATAAGGCAAACGGCCAGTGAACTATGCTGGTGTGGTTAAAAAACATTCCCGTGAATTTTCACAGTAAGGCCATTCTTACTCTTTTCTATTGTCTTTCAAATTCAAGAATTTTTTGTGCCCTAGTTAAGAAACAATGCCACCTTCAGCATGAAACCTAAAATATTGCTAGGATTGCAAAAACGTGATCTGATAACAATGTGTGCAATGCAATGTGTTTTTGTTATTTTATTCATAATTTAAGCGCAGTAAAACTGCTCCAACCAATTTTGACTTTACTGTAATGTAATCTTATTATACAAAAGTTAGTAGGAAATTTTTTCTATTTCTCTAGGATGCTCTCATCAGACTTGTTGGCAATTGGGAATGATACCGTAAGTACATACTCTTTCAAACATAAAAATATTTTAAAACCAATTCTTGAAAATTGGTGACGAATAAATCTGTTAAAATATATAAAAAATATTGGACGACAACATAACCTCCTCCTATTTTAAACATCGTTTCAAAACAGCAAGCAAATTTATGGCCCTCTTTGTAATAAGTCATAGCAGTCGTCTATGAATCCTATAGCATATAATATGTTACTTGTGTCACATAATATACACAACATCTTGTGACATGAATCTTAAGCTACGTCTGTAAGTCTACCTGGAGTCTGAACGCCTACCCTATAGTACGAAACACGAAAATGAGAAGACTGGTGCTAAAGTAGTAGGAATAGATAAAGTAGAAGTACCAACAGAAAAAGCTGAAAAGCACTCTGCCACTCTGCTATTTCCATTTGAAATACCTTCTGGTTAATTAAATTTAATTAAAGGCTACCGATTTAAAACAAGTCTGGGGTAAATATATTTTTTATACCAGGGATATATTTTATCGATACCCGGGAACGACTGTCAGCATGTTATTGATTGAGAATCCAATTTTAGACAATGTTTAGCAAAACAAAAATTATATTTTGTTTTGGAATAAGACGTAAAAGGTATAACTAGTTTTGGCATTTTTGTCGCTTAGTCAGTTTTGTCTTTCAAGCGTGGACATGTCAAATATAATCTATCATACCAAGAGCAAAAAATAGCACAAGTAAACACGCCATTTTGCATTTCCTTGTGACGTTCACATCCATGTTGGGGTCTGATACTTCCGTTCTTGAGATATGCTGACATAATCTAGGCCACTTGGTGGCTAGCCTTAGGAACAAAACCGTTGTCATTGTATTGATTGTATAGAAAACCAGGGAAGCTGCAAAATAAAACTTGATTTTATTTTAATTGAAAAACGTATTCTTCAGCAGATGTCCACTTCAGCTATAGTTTGTTAGTTTTTTTAGTTTCTTACTTGTTAAGTAAATGCTTACAAAAAAAGTATTTGTGGTTTTGGGCGTGTTAATATTTCTCGTGTTTGTCCGACTATGCTGAGTATAAGCTTTCTGCCTATCTACCAGGAAGACATTATTAACAAGACAATTGCCGTAAAATGCTATGGAGCAACTTGCCCGGGTAGAGATCCACCGCCTTACCTATTCCGGCCGTCATAAGGACACCGTCATGTTCTGGCACGAAGGGTAGGGTAGCCGACTAGTACAATAGGCCTAACATCCCGGACACAGGATAGTGACCTGTAACATCTATGGTGGCTATAATTCACGTTTATCAATAACCATCAGAAGAGCCAGGAGCTCGTTTGCTAATCACTCACGTAAAAAAATCTGTTTAAGTTTTTCTATAAATTAGTAGAAGTCTAAATATTAAATAATTTAATTTGTTTATCAGATCAATTTGTGTGATTTGTCCAGGGTTACTAGGTAATGGTCTGGCTGGCAGTCAGTCCTGATCACATTTATTAAATACTACTAAAATGAAGTTTTTTGTGTATCCTAGCCTATACCTATGTGCAAGATTCCTCTCAATGTGAGATCACTTCTATGTAGTATAGACGTGGTATCTCGTCTAGGAAAATTTACTATTTATTATTGTCAAACAGGGTTGCTAGTTTTCAGTCTCAGGGGGTTACCATAGCACCTTAAAACTACGCTACGGATTTTGAGGGTTTTTTTTTTTCGAATAGATTGAAAGTGGTTGAAGCTTAAAACTGATGCAAAACTCTGCAAATTCAATGTTTTTTTAAATTATTAATTAGTTATTTAAAAGTGACAAATAGAAAAGTGAATAAATGAATTAACGATTACCACAGTCTACAAATATGTGCAGCTGCACCAAAGTCAGGAGTTTTGTTGTTTTTCTCGTGCAAAACAATAACAAAACTCGTCCTAAAACCTGACTGACTGTACTTGTAGGATATTGCGACAATCGAAATAGATTCCACTGAAGAGTAAAGGGGCCTTCAAATTCCTCTTTCCTCGTATTGGTCTGGGTCTCTTGTGCAGAATAAACCATCTGTCTATTTGACTAGTAACCCTTACAAAACGACTACAGTTTTAAAAGGTCATTATTAGCAAGACCACTAGTGGTAGAGTACTGCCTAGTTATTTGCCTAGCCAGGGATTCACAACTTAGTTATTCCTGTCACCATAATAATACTTAGTACCAAGTTCTGTAACAGAGCAGTGTAGCTGGTTGACTTTGTTACTCAAGTTCATTTAGCAAGATTTGGCGGTAACGAGAAAATCAACTTATTTATCTACAAACATTTCTCTGTACCCACTTCGCGCTATCGCGTTGCGGACGGTAGGATAGACAGTAGACTTGCACAATGGGCTTATCATTAAGGCTACAGGTTAAAAAGCAGCGTAAATATCTATGCTGTGTGTAGGCAGCGGTTGTCTCTCACCATCATGGGAGCCATGTTCTTGTTCGTTGTTTTATTACATGTTTTTTTTTTTGTTTTAATATTGTTAAGTTGTACGAAAACCTATGGGATTTATATTATGGTATTGAGATTAATACTGTGAGTCTACCCTCAGTGTAGTTACACCATTACATACATATTTAGTTCAATGGAAAATTATGGGATTAATATGGGATTGAGGTGAGAACCAGGCTATTCTCAAAGCTATGACGCCACAACTTTAATAGCGAACAAGCATACTGCTTGTCTTGTGTCTAATTCCAATCCCATAAAAACCTATGATTTTTATGATTAACGTGTAACACATACTTTTTGCTTTTAAATTGGAGTTCGGGTCTTTCAAGAACTTTGCCAACGCCAGAAAAAACATTCCCATTTATATCAGTATCGTAACTATGGTATACACGCAACGGACAGATAAGTATTTGAATCTGAAAAGAAAATAAAGTAAAACAATTATTTTCCCATTTATAAGATGTGCAACTAGGGCACCCACGAGTAGTCAAATACTACTAATCCCAAGATGTACTAGATAGCAAACCTTTCGCTCAACACTTATCCTATCCTGGGCAAAGTAGTTTTCATTAGAAAATTAAAAAAAACGCAGTTTGGTTGCCCGATATGGGAATCGTACACGAGATCTGTCAACAACATCAACAGAAACATCGGACCACTAGACAACAGATGCAATTAATAAACTTTCACTAAAAATAAACCGGCGTTCGGTTTACAAGGGCTAGTAAAAAACTTGTATTTTTTTTTCACAATTAATGAAAACAAAAAAATAATCTATTCTTAATTCAGCTTTTCGAAATTCTTCTTTTTTTCTCGAAAGAGTTTAAGGTCTTTATGTGTAAATTTAAGTTTAAATGTTGCAGCCACAGGTACTTTACTCTTTTAACTCTAAAGCTTTTTGGAAACACTACAGAATAACGGTAGACACTTTTCAACAAAGATCGATATCTACCTTTTCTAAGTAAAGTTTGAAGCAACATCACCTTGTCGATGTATCTTTGTAGTTTCTATGTCGGTAGATTTCTTCTAATATTAAAGTTTACGTAATGGGAAAAGAGATTGTTTAATCAAAAAGTTCTTTACAAAAGTTTGAAGACAAGCGCATTCTTATAAAAACCCGACACCGCTAAACATATTACAGTAATGATCTACCTTTACAATCCTTATATTTAAAAACTCTTACATCTAAGTTTATTAGTAGTTTTTTAGTACTTTTATTAGTAGACTTTATTAGTATTAGGAAAACAATTATTGTAATTATTGAAGTATTTCTACGTATTTCGACTCAAGCCCATAATTTACTTACTTTTGCTATCAATTTGTATATTGTATCCAATAAAACTAGCAAATAACGTACAGACACCAGCATAATTACCCAGCTTATAAACAAAATTTACCTTAATTTGAAGTATCGATATCACATACGCCCAACACGGGATTGAGACCAAAGCACTGTCCAATAATGATCGTCAGTTTCATTGAGGCTTGAAAAGTAGCACAGCGTCCTTTGTATTCAACAGCATTTCCAATTGGAACCTCGCCTACACCTGATTGGAGAGTCTTTCATCAGGTTGGTCATAATAAAATAGGTAATGAGACTCGGGGTGCTATTTTGATCTTTTCACACTTTGTTGTATACACATTTTTACAAGCTTTCATTTAATGAGCCGGTATGAATCATATAACTTAATTTAGCACAGCTATACACAAACAATAGGGTATTTGACTGATTTGTGAATTATTACTAATAGTGCATAAAGTGTAGTTTAAAGAGAGAGGTGTACTTTGTTTGAGTTTCTTTAAATATATCAGGTTTCACCTATTTTCAAATCATTCAAAGTATGGTGGGTGAATCCATTTCAAAAGTATTAAATTGATTATTAAAAAAGTGACTAAGGCATCTGAATGAATGAATGAAGCAATCTATGCAATTTATGAAACTTTTGTTATTGACACTTTTGTAAAGTCAACTTTTAATATAGCTATCGAACAAAATTCTTGTGTGATGCATACTCCGTATGAAGCGTTGTTTGAGACAGTTCAAAAATTTTATATTTAAGTTGAGATATCTCGTGGAATTTTGAGAGTGATTGTTTCTTCAATGTTTATATTACTAATGGGACATTCCATTTTCAACCAAAAACAAAAGTAGTTACTTAATTATACCTATTTACTAAGCGGTTTTTACAACAAATCTACATAATTTTAAAATTTACCCATGCAAGGATTACGTATCACAAATGATATAAAATCACTCGGTACTATTTTTAAAATAGCACCTTTCATAATACTTGATAAATTTCTAGTTGGATTTCTATAATTCTAAGCTACGAGAAACATTTGTTTTCACTGGGATAAAAGGTTGCGTAAGTCCAATTTCAGACTTATTTATCTAGATCCATTTATCTGTTTCAGTGTGATTAAGTTATTTGGTATTGTTAGATTTGTTATTTGGCAGGCGGAATATTCTTATAATAAGTATTTCGACGTTTAGTGATATAGCTCTGATTTCTAAAACATAGATATGTGTAATTGAAAACATTGATAATTCTACTTGAATCTTTTGATTTTTACACTTTTAAGAGTGCGTATCACTAAATCTTTCATTTTCTGTGTCATTTCTTGATATTTAGATCATTTTTGGTCTGGAACACAATATTTTAAAACATGGTAGATTTTAATAGAATAGAACAGAAATGAATACAATTAGTTTAAATTATAGTATACATTTTTTAGGATCAATATAATATTATTTTGTATGTTTCGGCCTTGCAAACAACAGCTATAGATAAAACGCACACTACATCATTAAAACACATACAAACACACACACACGTCCACGCACACACACCAAACGTAACAAAGCTTTAGTCAGAACCAGATCTGATGCCTGCCAGGAGGGGTCACACTTCGCAGTTTAGGGCGGCTATCCTCCCAGGGAGCCCAGTTTTCGGGTTGACAACCCTTAGTAGACAGTTAGATGTCGATCGCTATGCTGTTTGGTTGATTTCCCTTCAATTGCATAAAAAAGATTAATCTGAAACAGTAAATAACGAAATTTAAGAATCGAAAGCTCAATACTAAGATGACATCCTTTAGATCGTCGAATAGCGATTGTTATTCTAGCGACTTGCAGCGTAAAGTTATCATCTATGAAAAAAAATATTTCAAGTTTTTGTTTGTATACGTAACATATTATGAGTATGTAACGCGTGTACGTTTATTGCTCCTTGTAATATGAGCCTTTTTGCATTTTAAGATTCAAATGTGCTTGTGTTTTGTAAGAAAGAACGAATTAAAATTTAGTACGAAATATTCCACTTAATTATTCACACACATAAAAACACTCTAACATCTTAGAACTTCCATTTTCCAAAAATATTACAATCAGCCGTTCTCGATATAGGCATTGTTTACTAAAGCAATCAATGTTGTTTTGTGAAATAAAAGCTTAATTCAAAGTTGATCACAGATTGTAATCTTTGTCATTAAAAACGACGACACTCTTAGTTTTATACATATTGATAAATTATTCACTAGATGTTACTTAATTAAAAATGTTTGCTATTTCAAATCGGTGATCTACCAAAAATTTCTAATCAAATCCGGTGAAATGCTTCGATGTACGTAAATTTATCGACAAATTCTAAATGCAAAGGGGAACAGAACTACGTTAAATCAATCGCAGGGAGACCGCTTCTCGCTCCGCTGCCATCCAGTTCACTATAATGAGAAACTATGTGTTGGATCTACCGCCCCGCAAATCGCTGAGATCCAGTTTGAGGCCTAACACCTATTTTACCCTTCGAGCAATATTGTAGTGGCAGAGATGAATCAGACCGCTCTTCTTTAAACGATTTTGTAGAATATGAAAAACATAGTACTTCATCGTAATTACTTCTTTTTGTCCATATTTTTAAATGAAGAAACACTTGTACTGTTTTACGTATCACTTATGCTTTATTATTTTATAAATAGCCTACCGGTTTCGCTTTTTACAGCATCATCAGGGCTAGAACTTAAATTACTGAACAATATTTTTGAATAATAAACATAAATTCATTTCATAGTGGGTAGATACAAAAAAACTTAAATGCGTTATACAATGGGGTTGCAAGCTATTGATTTTTTCCCCACTGAATCGGGAAATTAATCCAATTTGAGAAAACAATAATAAATAACATGTTAATTACCTCCATTTCATTAATTAATTACTAAATTTAATTTGCTATTTATACATATTATGTAAAACTTAATTACTTATGCTTAAGTCAGTTGAATAAAAGAGAAATAAAAGAAAAAATAATAAATGTCTATGTCAAAATTAAAAAAGTTATATTAAATTAAATGTAAATGTCAAAATAAAAATAAGTAATTAATTATAAAAAGTAAAATTATTTAAATTTAAATTATATAATTACATAGGAAAAATATCCAACATGAAAATACATTAAAATAAATATTAAAGGATATGTCAATACAAAATAAGCAGTAAGCAGTCAATAAAGCAATAAATAATAAACAATAATACAACTGAAACGTTATTAAATGAATTTATGATAAAAATTATATAACTTATTAGATTATATTAAATTACTAGAAAATATTTAATAGGGGGGATGTGTTCAATTCTATTTGGTCATTTAACAATTGTGAATTGTTTTTTCTTTTATTAATTTCTAAGGCTTCTAAAGCATTTAGCCTTCTACCTTTATTACAATAATGTAGGATCGAAAAATTTTTTGTAGGATTAAATGCATGACCTTCGTCCCTCAGATGTTTGCCAAATGTAGATTCCCCTTTACCAGTACGCCAATTTCTTATATGTTCTTTTAATCATACTGAAAAAGACCTCCCAGTCTGTCCAATATACTCTGCTTTACATCCCTCACATTCCAACCTATAGACACCACTACGCACCATTTTTGATGTCCTAGTTTTGTTATTGAAGAGAAGGTGTTTTAAAGATCCAGACGTGTAAAATACCGGTTGACAATCTTTGATCATCCTGGCTGACTTAGAGGATATCTTACCCAGAAAAGGCAGTCTGGCATACCTTTTATTATCACTAGCGGTCTTTTGAATGATACCTGGATATATAAAACGATATACTTTTTTCTTTTCTTTTCTCTTCAATAACAAATCAATGAGTTTAGGATCGTGCCCATTATTACTGGCTACAGCTTTAATGGTTCGAAGTTCAGATTTAAAATCTTGGTCATTTAAAGGTAACGACAATAACCTATGTAACATTGCATAGAATGCAGCATATTTGTGAGTTCTTGGATGGTTGGAATCTGAGGAAATGATATTATCACAAAACCTGTCTTTTCTAAATATTGTAAAGTGATGCTTATTTTCTTTGAAGAAGATAGTAAGGTCCAGAAAATTAATTGTATTTTGTCCTATTTCCATGGTAAATTTAATGTTTTGGTTAAGAGAATTTAAGTACATTAAAAATTTATCCAATTTATCTTTGGAACCCGTCCAAAGACAAAGCACGTCATCAACATATCTGTTTGTGTGTTCAAAGTGTTTCTTCATTTAAAAATATGAATATGTGGAAGTTTTACCAAGCGCCGATGATGAAAAATATCAAATACTTCTTTTTGAATATAATTATTAATAGTCGATGTATTTGACATGACTTCCATATTAAGTTTTTAGTCACGTTAGCAACAAATTATTTTTTATATTAATAGTGCGTTGCCAACCTGAGGCCAGGACGATAGGCCTCGAGCAAAATACAGTTTACCGGATACCTTATCCTTCGACCCGGAACACGTCAACTGACATTATAACAGCAGGAATAGGTAAGGTGTTGGTACCGATCCAGACGAGTCGCTTTGAAACTGTACCATCTAGACGATGAGTCTATATTCGCCTTTTACGAGCTGCCTACTAGGAAAGCAGATGGTCTATTCTGCAAAGGAGCACGGAACAACAATTGAGCTTATTATTAAGATCATTACTCTTTTATTACAAATAATATGCTGGTTTTGGATACTATATCCCTCGGATGATTTTTAATTAGTACATATTTATGCGTATCTGAACCAACGCAGTATTGCCCTTTCTAATTTTATACCAATGGTTTCTTTAAATTATACTCTCTCGCGGATCTCACTGCTGCGTTTGGGAATAGCGAATGCAATGCGACAGATTTTGCCGCACTGCTATCACTTAGACTGAATTTATCCTACTTTTATATTTTTTGTGACGTATCCAAATCTCAATTTCACAAAGTAACGTTGTAATAATCAGAGGATTGTACAAAGAGAGTTTGACATTTTGACTTAAAACCTCACTCTGAAGTGGCTGACCCAGCACTTGATTGCCACTATTTGCTTCACACAATCTTCTTTCTACATCTGCGGTATGCCTCCAGTCCCTGCTAAATTTACTGCTGCGATAGACAATTTCATTCACTTCTTTGTTGATAAAAATATAGTGCCTAACTTTTTTTTCCTCCCAAAACGAAAACACACAAACAAATTCGTCAAACAATATACTAAAAAAATGTTTCTTAGTAACCGATGCATATTTATTGTGAATATTTAATATAATGTTATCATTTTAAAAATTTATTGTATCTGCATTTAATTATTATAAAATATAATAACTATAAACTAGGTATCCAAATTAAAAGAAACTTATTTACCCGCCAATGTGATACTTAATGCAGTATATAATAACGTAAAAAGCAGTCGTGCTTGATTTCTAGGGCCACAGATTACACTCTTAAAAACCCGAAGGATTACGATCCAATGAGCCGCCGTCTAAGAGCTTTAAGTTGCAAAATTTCAAGAAAGTTTGTTGAAAATAGTTATTCGTACCTGTATTTTTAGCTAAATATGTCTTATTACTGACTTCTAACTAAAAGTAACTGCGACTGGCCTTTAACCTAACATTCCAAACGTAAAACAAATCATGACAACAAATAAGGTACGGAGCGTTCTTTGTGTGAAATGTCCGGTTTGTGTCATTTTGCTTACATATACAGTGCCCATTTTATCTACACCAAAACATGGGACGTTAGAAAATTTTAACTTTGATACTTTAGTTCTTGCAGCTTAACGATGGCAACGCAAAATTCACATTATTTTGAAAGGAGATTATTTCTGCCGTCATGTTAAATTTCTTTACAGTTTTCTAGGTGTGAGGGTGCTTTGCAGCTGCTTGGATGTTTATTATTTCTGAACCCATTTATCCTAAAGCCTTGCTTTTTCCCGTAGCCAGTAATAGTCGGTAGACATATGCAACGCACCAGTAACATCTACGTTTTTCTGGGTGCATTAATTTTTGCCAGTTGTTTGCCAAAATACATAATGACATACATCTAGCTGCGTCATAAACGGCCCAATGACATGTTAGTTTTATTGACTTACTGTTTAAGGAGTGTATGAAATTTTCATCATCTTTTACGTAATTTACAGATGGTGCTAAGAAAGCGATGTGTATATGCGTATCTTAGTAACAAAAAAATGTAATATAAAACTTCTTTAATTCACTATAATACAGCTTTATTGTTTTATGTATTTATTGTTAAATTACAAGGGTACAAAATAATCGTCGAGTCACAGTATGCGCAGAATATAATTTGAACGTTAGTGTTACGACTTTTGACACACCGTTTGTCGAATCAGCACAAATGTGACAGTCTGTTTGTATAAGTTTTTATCATTTATTTGACTTACTCTAGTATAGTGTTGGTAAAATCTTGCAAACGAAATTTCATAATAATGATTTTAGGTGTACTTGTAGCGCACATTTTGACTGACCGGGACGGGGCTCATCTTAGCGCAAAAATCCCACGAGATCGCTTTCATACATTTTGAGTGGAGCAACACACACTGTGCTGATCCGGATCGAGGCGGATTTTGGTCGTCACTCCACGCACAGTGGGTGCCGGATGCGGCCTACAAGCAAAAAGGAGATTATTTTTCCTAGTTTGTCTCGCAGTTATTCCCCTTTTATTATCCTTTAAACCTTCCGTGGACTTGAACGAATAATTTAAAACCAACAGTAGCCAAATCGGTTCAGCCATTTTCGAATTATAGCGATACTAACGAACAACAAATGGTATTTATATTTATAGACTAGGGCCCACTTGCACCAAATATTGTTTAAATATTTTTTAAACTCACTTAGTTAAATATGTTTACATCCTTAAATCAATTTACCGTAAACAAATTTAGTGTTGTCTTGCACCAAGAGATTCAAACAACAGTTTAGCTAAACAAAATTAACACATGGGTAAAACCATTTTTTGTAAGTTCCCTTTATCTCTTGAGACAAAAAGGAGCAAAAAATATGCGTAGAACTAATAATTTAACGTTAAGTTGACAAGTGATATTACTCCCACATTGTTGAACTTCATTGTTTTTCGAATTTTGCGTTTTTACCGTTACACGCTTGGTAGGTACATTGTGATAAGTAGCTTTTTTAGTTTCGTTTGTTGCGTTCTTTGTTAAAAATATGAGTTTAAAAAAAACAAAAAAGATATGGCGGGATCTCGCAGAATTCTACAAAAAAAATTAATGAGAGTTTTTTTCAGAAATTATTGAACCTTACATGAATATAATTGAATCGAAAAAAACTGACATGGTAAAACAAAGTGATAAGCAAAAAGTGTGACTTAAAATAAATTGCACATAGCAACTATTTTATAGGGAGCTTGGTTTCTGAAAAGGTATTACGTAGGTACTTAATGTGAGACCAAAAGCAACAAGTAAAATAGTTATTTCATCGTCATTTTACTAATTAAAACACGGGCAAACTTAAAGAAATTGCACAGACCTGTCTGTATTTCGTATCAATTGTGATTATATCTGTTAAATTGAAGTAAATATAAAGTTGTATTTTTTTGTGAGACAAAATCTTCATACAAATTTATCGTTAGAAAGACTTCTAAACAAATTACATATTTACATCACTTGCCGCACACTAATTGGTCTATTGATAAAATCTACAATTTCTTTATCATCGCCAGAGAAAATATTCGAACAATCCATTATTTAACATGCACGTTTTTAATCGTAATACAAAATATCAAGATAGCTGACAAGCGACAACTGACAAAAGCAATGAACAAAAACCCTCACTAAACAAAATTAGCAGCGCTAAACACGATCGAGGGAGTGTTTAACTTTGACAGATAGTTAAATACGTTTACCACGATATTTAACTTGGTGCAAGACAAAAATGACAAGTTTGGCCCTAAACGTATTTAACGGGATCTTAAACATATTTAAATATTGTGGTGCAAGTGACCCTAGGTGTTACTGTCTGTTCTGTTTAGATAGATAAACTTAAAACGTTGATTTTGCTTATTTCCTTTCACTCTTTCCTTTTTTCTTACCTTTTAAACTTTACCTGGACTTTTACAAATGATTTTTCAAAACCAAAATTAGCGGAATCTGTCGAGCTGTGGTCGAGGTTTAGCGAAACTAACAATCAAAAATTGATTTTTATATTTAAGACTTAAAAACCTCTTTCAAAAGTTCGTTTTTATGAAAGAGAAAGCAATTATTAACCGAGCAGTTCACCTGATAATATGAAATCGTCGCCGACTACTTTACGAACTACGTAACTGAAAGTGACTCATAGTTGAATAACATGAAATAATGTAAAAAGTAAATGTGATTGGCTGATATATTAACGCACAGGGCAAACCTTAACGGCTAGAAATTAATTGATTCGAGCTTCCAGGCGGGGAGGCATACGGAGGCAGATAAACAGATGGTCTAGTCTATATTGTAGAGCCGTACCAATGTTAGGGAAAACTTCCTATAATCAATTCCTTTGCACAAGTCAATTAATTAATTATCGAACCACATTCTGACATAACAGGATATTGCTACATAACTACTAAAGTTTGAGGCAGAGCTTTTGTCGCTGTGGTTTTTCCTCAAAGTTTCCGGACAACCTTAACATTATCTCGTACATGTAACGGTAGTTTGTTGACAGTTGAGCAAGTGGTTTAACCTTTTGGTAACTTGTCCGTGGTTGGTCTGTTACCAAATTGGAAACAGGCTTCTTTAAATCTTACCTTTGTCACTTAATTGTAAATAAACATTGTTATATAATTAACTAAGGTGTTAATTAAGGTACTTGACTTGCAGTTAGGGTAAACACGTTACAAAGACAAGGATTTTCTTAAAGAAAAGCATTTACATAATAATATAATATAATTAATTTATAGAACTATAGATGTCTTGGTTGTTGAGAAGTTTGTTCTTTCTCCTGATTGCCTAAGTTAGAAAATGGTGGCATTACAAGTTAGATAAAATTAAATGAATATTTGGTAATAAAAAATGATGGCAGGCAATAAATAATACTAATGGCTATTAGCGTAAACAGTTTGCTTAAAAGTCACAATAAGTAAACAATACTTTTATATAAATAGTAAAAATTGCACAACAAAATGTGGAATATGTTACTATACTCAAATGATTTTATAACATGTTATTAACAGACAAGTGCCATTTTACGAGCTGCCTGGCAGGAAGGCACTTGTCTATTCTGCAAAAGAGCCCGGACCAACACCGTGAAAATTTTAATTTCATTTCACTTCATTATTTTTGTGGCACCCGCAAAATTCACTAGCTCTTGGTACAAAGACTGACTGTTGGAGGACACCTTACTTTGCCTTTTGTATACACTAATTTGAAATTTGTGTACAATAAATTTATTTGAAAATTATTGACACTAATATAAGTGTAAAAGTGTTAATTATTAGCCCTTCTTTTACGTCGCAACCATCTCAAATTAATACCTACCATATTATAACTGGCTACCCAAAGAATAATATCAAAGAAAATATTTATTTCACATAGGTTCACTTTAAGACAATCAGTCTTACGATAATTGTATATAAACCTATATTTCAACAGCAGATCTAAATTTCACTACTTATTGAAAAGGTCCATAAAATCCTTGACAAACTTTTTTCTTTCTATTTAAAAATAAGTGGCCAAGTGCGAGGTGGACTTACCCATGAAGGGTTACGTAGCAGCAACTTTATATTAAGAAAGTTCTTTTAATTTATGTCATATGTACGTATGAAAATAGTAGTATGAAGTGAGACGTAATTACTAGAAAAAAAATCAGAAGATTAGGTATTCTAAAAGGCTAGGCCGTACCTTTTTCAATTTTAGCAAGACTTAGTCTCATAATATACTCGTACACCTAAAGCACCCGTCATGAGAAGCTATAAATTATGTAAACAAACGTTCGGGAGTTAACAACATTTGGTTCAAAGATAAAAGTATTTTTTTAATATTTAATTAATTAATAATTTAAATATGTATAATAAATTACGTATGTTTTGACATTTTTTTCGTGGCAAATTGATTTCCTTAGATGTACTGGGTACTGGCTTCATTATACGTTAATACACAATAACAAATAATGGATAAAAAAAATAAAATTAAGGCAACAATTAACAAAACTAACAACAATAACAAAGTGATAACGAAAAGATAAAAAAATTAACAATAACAACCAAATCCGCGATTTTAACAAAGCAATGAAAAATTCAAAACTCGAATGACGCGTTTATTTCCAAAAGACGAACTGATGGTTTGCATTCCCGGCGACCGGCGCGTCCCCGTACCAAGACACTCAAACGTCAGTTGTTAGATATGATCCGACTAAATTAAATAGGTTGTTACTTTCATATAACCCGTCTATTTTTTTATTTCGATTGAATATGGTCAGTCTATTGTTGTCTCGAAGTAAAAGAAAATACTTGGTAAAAGATGTTTGTTTACATAATTTATAGCTTCTCATGACGGGTGCTTTAGTCTCATATACTCGTATCTACTTACCTCCCTATTTGTCCGATGACAGAGTTGATGTGTGTCGCGTGCAACACTCATTCATTTATATTGTTCTGTCTTGCTCTCACGTACTTTGCTTTTTATCTGCCATTTTGCTCAAGGCAGGTAGAAACGAGACAACGAAATAAATAATAAAGGATATATTTCTAAATAAAAAAATTGAATTCACTTAAACACGCTAACTTACAAACCAGTGGCATTGCACTCATTATTAATATTATACCGTATTTGTAAGTTGGCATTCCTAAACCTGTTAAAGCACGAGGGAGAAAAGTTACGAGTAATTTAGTGAATATTATCAATGATTTCACCTATTCGTTCTAGTTTTGATACGTGCAAGACTCACAACAAAACGTGTATCATAGTCGGTACTAGGCGGAATAGGTATTCGGATCACGTATTTTTAAAGACTAGTCACGTTGCCTTGATCTTAATTTACCTAGTACAACCGTGCTAAACATTATGTACGGCGTTCGCCATTTACACCCTCAACAAAACGTAACCTAACACGTAAGCTTAATGAAACTTCTGAAATGAAATGAAAATTAATACTAAACTGTATAGCGCCATCTCTTGACAATGGGGTGCAACTATTTTAAGTATCTATTTAAAAAATCCCGTTCAAATCAATTTTCGGTGGAAGTTTACATGGTAGGTACGTCGTATATAATTTTAAATCTTATAGTTCTAATAATGGTAGAAACCTCAATATCATTTTTGAAGACCAATCCATAGACACCCCACAGTAATGAGTTAGATGGAAAAAAATCGAGTTTTAGTTCTCGGTATGTTTATTGTTATTTTTGTATTTTTGTGTGAAAAACTTGATACGGTTTCATTACATCACTTACCAAGTTTCATACAACATAGCTTTTCTAGTTTCGGAAAAAAGAGACTATGACATACAGACGTACAGACAGACAGACATGGCTAATCTATAAGGGTTTCGTTTTTCGGCCTCTAGCCACGGAACCCTAAGAAGTATTGTAACAAATAATAAAGTAATGTGAATTTTCTGCCCTAAAAATAAAATTAAAAGTCTTAGTAAACAAGTAAAATGTTTGTAGTAAATAATACATATACAATTATAATTTGTCATAGATAATTTAGTTTTGGTTCCATAAATTTACCATGATTCATTTAGTCAAAAACATTTTTAATTGATTGCGTTGTTGTAAAATTTTATATTTTTTTTATATCACTTTATGCAGCATCCTCGTTTTTTGTCAAAATGATTCAGGGTAAATTGACAATAAACGCTTGCTAGCAGTACCTAAGTTCGGTATTGTACTTATGTTTTAGTGCATCAAAGTTTTAAAATAATAAAGGGATAATTAAAATGACAATGGCTTACATGATTCTATTGAACATTTATTTAATGTTGTTTACTTGAAGTAAATCACTACAAATCTGCTAACAAAATTATGTCCATTATCTAAATGTACGTAAAGTATCGGCAAACAAACTGGTAAATTAAGTGAGAGATGATAACTTTAGATGAAAACGTCCTTATAGAAAATGGAACTGGTACGTTGCAATTTTTTAACTGGGATATTCCTTTTTTGTGTTACTATACTGACTTGCTTCCATCTCTCGTATCTTATCTTATTTCTTATCGCCTCTACGGTCTAGTGTTCCGATGCTGGATTTGAGTTAATGAAGTCCTAATCCGGTTCCCGGGTTGGTTTAACAAAAAAAATTTTTTTTAATTTTCTAATAAAAGCAATGCTTCCCGGTCGGAAATAGATTACCCACCTAAACATCGCGGAACTAAGTGTCTTTAGCCAGTCATATGTTTCTTATGGTAATGGAAGGCAAACAAGCAGACGGATTTCCTGATGATAGTAAATTCACGCCGCCTAGAGACACCAAAGGTGGTAATGGTGCGTTGCCAACCTGAGACCGGTATGTTAAGCCTCTAGCAAAAATAAGTTGACGGCTACCTAACCCTCCGAACCGGAACACGTCAACGGCAAGCATTGGGCGTTCAGGTGGCAGAAATAGGCAAAACGGAGGTATCAATCCGGGCAAGTCGCTGCAAAACGCTAGCACCTAGTAAAAGGTGCCCTTGTTGGGTCAACTCTTCTTCAATACGCGTTTGGAGATAGGCTTGACGTGACTCTTCTTCAATACGCGTTTGGAGATAGGCTTGACGTAAGCGGGTAGCGAGGTGTAAACACCGTGCGGGGGAATTTCCGAGGGAGGTGCAAATCGAGTGATCTATCATATATTGTTTCAAGTTATTGTCACATTAAAAAGCTACCTTCTTACAGCTTATGAAATTTCATAGCCATCTTAATGGAACGTATAGTAGAGAACGGTGTTGCACATTGTCCGGATGGAGATCCACTGCTTCACTTATTTTTATCGCCATATTATTGAGTCATGTTCCGGAAGGTAGGGAAACCGGTAAACTTGTGCAATTGATCAAGCACCTCGGTCAGAAAATAGCGACGCACCTACAATCTCTAAGGAGTCGGGCATGGTTATATATTATTATCAGGAGAGCCACATTTTCAACGGTGCTTGCTCGAAGTCCGAGGATGTGTGCTTTCCACACCACTTCTTCTACATGTCAATAGAATATCGTAAAATAGTAACACTCATTGCTATGCAAAACGACTCTATTGGGGCCTTGTACTTTGTCTGGCCTAATGTTTGTTAAAAGTTTTTCATCGAGAGCCGGAACCAACTCTTGTCTGAAGTTGAGAAACTTTTGTCCGTGTCTTGTATTAGAGCCCGCAGAATCTGATGCATTAAACCCCAAAAAGAATCATGTTTGCGCGTTTTTTGCAACAGATTCACTCTTTATAACTTATTTTCTCGATGTAAGAGTGTTTTTCTAATGGTCCTAGTCTGTAGTCTGTATAAGCATACTTGCCATAGGTATTTTGAGTAATATTCAGTTTTGTGGTCATTCAGAAGAGAAGGCTAAAAGTAGTGGTGTTCTCAGTAAGTTATGACAGTACTCCAAGCCTATTCATCGCTTGGGGAACTGCTCTCAAATCAGCAGAGACCCCCAGTACCCTATTTCCTTTCCTTTTAACTGCATCCAATGTAAAGCATCTCAAATTCTCAGCGATCAATTGATTTCTTTTGGCGTTACCAAGAGATATTGGTTCTCTCAGTGTTTTTGTCGGATACTCATGGAAAATCCTTTAAAAAAATGTTTGTTTTGATTCCAGCTGCTGAGTTTCACTTTCAGACTTCACGTCAGAGCCTAAGATATCATGGCCATTATCTTGACGCGTGGTGATCTACAACCGTGTGATTTCGAAGATATTTCTTACCTTGCAAATAACTTTGTGGCACCTGGGCGGTAGGTATTTCAAATTAGAAAGTACTTAGGAATCATTAAGAAAAGAACGTACTCATTCCTTAAACTTCGGCAAATCACATTTAATACTCCTGCAGCTCTAGTTTCAGTGAGTGGTGGTGATAATTTTGCTATCATGTGACATACTTGCTCGTTTGTCTCCTTTTTTATTTAAAAAAAGCGATTTTATACTTCAAAAATCATTAAGTTCCTTATTCAAAATAAATGTTTTAATTTCGTTAAGTATTTTTACCACCATGCAAAAAATATTAAATAACTCCTTTCTGAAAAAAATCTACTCATATTATATAGTTTTTTGGTCAAGGATACCCCCTATATTGGTGTTGGTAGGCGATCTAACTGCGGTCTGTCTAAAGATACTTATTTTCATACTGGAATGCTACTATGGCAAGCCCTATTCTGTTAAAGTAATAAATTTACACTTCATCATTATCATGGAACTGTAGTAAGACGAGCTCGTAAGTAACAATAGTACCCGCAATCTGCAAAAATAAAATATTTTCAAAAAGAGAACATGAAAGTAAGTGACATGAAAAAGTACCTGTTTAAAATAAGCGAACCATATTTTTCTAATGGACTGGGATAAGAATAGATGAAATTCTTTAAGATAGTTATAATCATTGAAAAAATTATGTCCGACCAGTTTCGTCATCCCTTCTACGTCCACCCAAACTGCGACTGCAATGCTTTGCTTCGATGACATTTAAAAAGGAAATAGTCTCTCAAGACTTTTAATCTAACTTTTTCCTAGAAGCACTCCTTGCTGTGCATATTATAAATATGTTAGCCTATGCTTGCCTTTTACGAGCTGCCTGGTAGGAAAGCAGATGATATATTCTACAAAAGAACTGAATCAACACAGGATTAATTTAAGTAAACGTTTTCAAAATGAAACGCAGAGGTTTAAACAAGGAAAACATAGTTTAGTAATTTTTCCACTCCCTTTAAAAAACACACAATTGAGAAAACGGCATTTAAACTTACCGACAAAACAAGTTCTTTGGTAACACTAAAAAGTTTAAGGCCACTCAAAGCGACTTTGCTTCCGTGGACTTGCTCAATAAATCTTGATACCTACAATAAAAGCTTATATTTTTATAATAACACTTTAAACCAGCCATCCTATTAATAAACACAGGCTACATTACTGAAAGGCTTAAGTTGTCATTACAGTCTTTATGAGATTGTCATACAGATTACAATGCCTTAAACGTTGAAGCATTTTAGTCTTTTTTTATGATATTGGAAGGCAAACAAGCAGACGGATTTCCTGATGGTAAGAAATTCACGCCGCCTAGACACTAAAAGTGGTAATGGTGCGTTGCCAATCTGAGGCCGGGATGTTAGGCCTCGAGCAAAAGTAAGTTTACCGGCTACCTTACCCTCCGAGTCGGAACACGTCATGACGTTATGGCGGCAGGAATAGGTAAGGCGGTGGTACCAATCGGGGCTAGTCGCTGCTAAACTCTACCACCTAGTCAGATGTCACGGTGTTAGTGACGGTGAGCCTATGCTCGCCTTTTACGGGCTGCCTGGCAGGAAGGCAGATAGATGGTCTATTCTACAAAGGAGCCCGGACCAACATAGGAAAAAATTATGTTTATCAATCTGTTTATTAATCAATGCAGGTGAAACAAAAGCAGGTGAGGTTTACAAATTTTCCATCAAGATACCAGTCACGCTAGATAGTAAACTTTGTATGTACAAGACTAGGCGAAGTCTTGTACTTACCACCATTTTGTTATTTCTGCAACTACGTCGCTAGTGTTTACTAATTTTTGCATTGTTATGTACATTTGCTCTAAAAGGTAAACATAAAATCCTTTTTGTATAAAAAAAATGTCTTGACGTCCATATCCCCGTAGAAGCAGGCAAAGGCACAACCAGGCACCCACGACTAGCCGAAGACACTATGTCCCACAATGTGATAGGTGGCAAGCCTAGCGCCAACCGATCATATATCCAATCTCAGACATTTTTTTTATTCAAAAATTGGTAAACCCAAATTTTCTTTTAGTTGACCGACTCAGGAATCCAACTCGCGATCACGTCAGTCAAGTCGAACACCTGCACCGCTAGACAACAGAGGCGATTATATCTGACACTAAAGACACCTAAAAATATTTGGTGTCCATAATATTCGATTCATCTTTTTTTCCTATCAGGGAATGCTCTGATTTTTATTTTTAATTCCATTAAAATATAAAGGTCCAAAGTTAGGAGAGTATACCAACCTCAACACAATAAGAAGGAAATGGTACACTGTACAAAGTTGGTAACACCATTGACGAAGCTGTATAGACTCTTGAAGCGATCAATCCAACATATAGAAATTTAAACAGGTGAAATGTTAGTGCATATATGTAGTACATATGAAACTCATATCCATTAAATGGCCTGAAAAAATTAAATTTGAATAATGTTATTATTTAAAAACATATAAAATCGTAAAAGCGTCTACATCTACATAGTAGAAGTATCCCAATTACAACTGTAATGATGAGATGATGAAGGCCAAAAATTGCATTGTTAATTGTCACTCTTAAACGCCAAGCCGGATCATGCTGAAATAAATCCCATTAAAACATAATGCTAAAAAGGTGAGTTAAATTCAATATAAATATTATGCTTGGCTGTAGGCTTCGCCGCAAAAAGAATGGAGATTCAAATAAGTTCCAAGCTCTGTGCAAAATCCAGTTATGTATTTTTGTACGAACAAAGTGACATTACAAACAAGTCTAAAACTTTATTTCTTTGTTTCCTTGGATATCTTCAACAAAAGCTGTTATTAAAAAATGTAAGCTTTTGAAGTAGGTTAGATTTGTATTGGCCAGTTTTTAGTCGTTTCATAAAATTATTCAAAAAGTTTTTTTCTTAATTTTTATACATAAATAAAAAAAACATACAGTCAAATCAAAAATCTGAACAATATATAAAAGAGTGGTAGATTTTAGTACGAGTATTATGTAGATGCGTAACAAGAGCCTCTTTTAAGGTTCAGGTGAAATATTTTTTTTTCTATTCCTCTTCTTTGTCGAATCAGTTAAAAAACCGGAATAAGTTGATGGGGTACTTCAGAGCACAGAAGTCGTTTGTCATGACTAGCAATGAGTTGCTATTTAATTTAATACGAATTCTTTATTAATTTTATGTTTTAACCAACTATGAAGAGAGGCTATCAATTTCAAGAGGATTTTTTTTGTATAATTGTTTTACGATCACTCGATACTGAGCCAATCTGAATCGATTGGCTATTCTTTGTAAATGTCATGTCAGGACGTCATCAAAACTGTTGGCGGCGTGTTAATACAATTTGTATTGGGACATACCGCAGTTATCAACTATCTTCAAAAAAAAAGAAACGATTATGTAATTGCGACTTGGCAATGAAATAATTGGGCTTAAATAATGTCATGTGCTTAACACAATTCAAAGTAATATTAAAAAAAAGTCATATTCTAAGTTAAATAATGTATAAATATAAAAGCTGTACTTACCCACTGGGGTAGTTCTGACATTTGGCAAGTATAACAGTTAATTTTTTCATGTGCCTGAAATATTAATAAATAAAAATTAAAACAAAAATTTGATTGTTAAATGGTATGTTTCGTGGTATTAAGTCATTTCTACAGTAAGCATGATGACTGGTAGCGTACTGGTAGTCAAATTTTTTTCATGAGATAATACACATTTTGTTATACAACTACCTACTCTGTAGTAATAAACATAAAGTAATGTTTAAGTTGATTTGATTGTTATACATTGTAATAAAAACTACGACGTTGTTTGTGTGTTTTGTTGTATTTGGCCCATGTGTCGACATTGAAATGTTTGTTCAAACACGGCTGCAATATTTTATGTTTTAAACACAGAAAAGTTTCTAAAATAGTAATAATGCAATAAAACTGTAATGTAAATATTTGTTGAGCACATAGGGTTTCGGAAGAGGTTATTTCCCTTTAATAGACCCTGTTGCATCTATTTCGTACATATTGCCAACCCCAAAAATACAGTCTTAGAAGTTGAATTCCGCAAAATCATGTCGTAGCATCTGCCTTGTCCTAAAAAGAACCTACACATGAGACCAAGTAATTAGGGTTAATTAAAGAAACCCAAATGGACCTGTAAAAACTTGTTATTTTTTTAAATAAGGAAATAATACGACTCGTTTCTCACAAAACAAAAATATTGTACCACTTATTATGCTGAAGCTTTTAACCTTCTCAAATTTTTAATATTTTGTATTACCTCCTCGTGACCTTACAATACTTTCTATGCAAATTAGTATGTTATATGTTTGATATGTATGTGTTGGTGCATGCACGCTATTGATGTATAGTGTGTTGTATTGCGTTTGCAAAAATATTAAAAACGATCAAACTTTTGCCAGTACAGTATAAGCATTTCTTGCTTCTATTTATTTGTCTTCCAATTACTATTTGAAAATGGTTCTCTCTGTGTTATCTTTCGAAATTGACCTTGATAAATTACTTACGACCAAGTAAAGTAAATCTGCAGGCATGTTAATGTCATATTATTGGCGAAAACAATAAATATTATAACATTTATCGCTGCATCGAACGTGTGGACCAATCGCGTGGCTCGGTTGTAGTCTTCTCGCATCTTTCGCCAATAGATGGCAGGCATGTACTGAAAATGTTTTTGTAATAATAACTGATTTTCATCTTATTTAAAAAGAATATATCTAATAGTCTAGTAATTTGGATTTTTGCGAGATTATTTCAAATCAAATAGAACATATTATAGCGAAATCATTTGGCCAAATTTCTTCCCATTACCTTTGCTTCTATTTCTGTTATCAAAACGACAGTGCTCGCCATTTCCATGAAAAAAATGTAAGAATGTTTAGCTGGAAAATATGGTGGCTATATACATAGATTTGACATTTCTCCATAAGAATGTAATTATATGTACTAAGTTCAATACGAACCTTTCCTTCATGGACTGCAATGTTGCCAGCAATCTTTTTTAATATTGATGTCAAGTACAGACTGACACAAATAATGAATATATGCGAGAAGTTCCAGTTAAAATTGGCCACGAAATTGACAAACTGCAACAATGCATTATCTATAGAACTATCTTTCTATGGCAGTTATCACACTGCCGCCGCGTAGCTACTGCTCCTATTCGGTATTATATAGTATTCGGCTTTCGACTTTGGTTTTTGATAACAAAGTTAAGGTTGAACCGCAAACCGGAACGATGTGCGGTCTAGTATGATAAAAATATACTTTGTGAATGTTGGAGCCGACTCCAGATATGAAGAACGATATCATTACAATGTCCTGTACATTCATAATTACGATATCATTACAGTGACCTTACAATGTCCTGGTTCCCTCACGCAGTGGAAGCTTTTTACAAGGGAGGGACGTAGTAGGAAAGGAATATATATATGTAATAAATATTTACTTCCCTGCTGTGGTAATCTGCCTAAATGGTATTGCTTGACAATTCACGACCACCACACGTTGAGTCCCGAGTTCACAAGCAATGATAATTCGGCATGTGAATTATTATATTATATCGTTGTCACAAGACCACGTCCGACACGAGTCACGAATTTGTATTGCTGTCCGAATAACCGTAATGACTACCCGAAGCAGGGCAATTATATGATTATATGACGTACAGACTCAATCACACCGATATGACAAGAGACGAAATTAGATTGAATTTTAAATTTACAACCAGCTGTTACCGTCAGCCATGGCACGCAATTGCCAGATTAGACATTTGTCAACTTACAGTGAGCGTGAGCATTTGCAATTCATTGCTAAGTGCAAAATATACCGAAAAGTAAAACTATATTTATTCGGGTTTGTAATTTATTCTAATTTCATTGTGATGTAAATTTTTATTTTAGTCAATTTGTTATTGTAACATTTTTTTATAATTTTAAACAACTTCAGATTAGATTGCAAACGCGTAATAAATTATTTACAGGAAATGGAGTCCTCTTTTATAAAAGATTTCTAAAGGAAATAGCAGAACTCCTTTTTAGAAAATTCAAAAACATTATTAAGAGAAAGCTAAGACAGAGGACGTACTATAAAATAAGTGACTACGTTGATGACAAAAAAATCTGGAAACAGTTTTCAAAAAGCGACAGCATTTTTTGCATTAGTCTTCAGGCACTGAGTTTGACAGATCTGTATCTATATCGCTTTAATGTTAAGCAAAGAATATAAATACTCTTTAACAAGATATGTTAAGTGTCATAAAATTAAAATTATTTGTTTATTTTAAGTTTTTGTCTGTGTTATAACAAATAACAATGTATTTAATGAAACTTTTTGACATAATTGTTTGTATATCATAATTATAATTTTGTAGTAATATATATTGAATTAAAATATTTTACTATTGACTATTGACTTTACCAAGAAATATCAGGAAAAAGTCTTTTCGATTTTGCCCTTATCTTGATCTGTACATGAACCACCCGTTGAGGATATTTCATTATAACAATAGCAAAGCTAAAAATGGTAAGGATAATATGGTGATGGTAAATATGGTAGTTAAAAAAAAATGTCAACGCGCACAAATACCACTTGTATGGTTCATGTGAATAATGATTATTCTGATTCTGATTCTGATATGTTCAAGCGGTCTGACGTCGGAGTTAAATTCCTGAAGTTTCGGGTTCGGTCCTCAGGTCGGGCAGCAAAATAAATGTGTATTTAAAGTTTCCAATAAAAATAACGTTGCCCGCGATTGGATATTACGTACCCGGTTGGCGATAGGCTTGCCACCTATTACATTATAAGACTTAGTGTCTTCAGCTATTCGTGGGTGCCCTAGGTCTGCTTTGCCTACCCCTTCGGGGATATGGATGTGAAGTTACGTAAATAATAATCAGAATCTGTAAATAATTTCACCATTCTGGCCCTGTACACTAAAAGTGCTAACAATTGTTTTCTTCTAATTTAGATAGCAGATTGACAAGTAATATTACTTACGGAAAGGTTTTATGTTGGTTTGAGATGTAACATTGACATTGTACCATTTACATCTTTCGTGTATATACATATAATTATCAGGAAATCTTTTATCCTAGTTCTCTTCTAAATTAATTACAAAAAGTACTATTAAAAAAACTGTATTTTTTTAAACAGTGCTTTGAACTTACTGGTAACATGATTCCCAACATTATCGAGTACGTTGTTTTTTCGTCAAATATCCAGGAATAGAAAGTCTCTACGTAGGTCTCGTAGACATCGGATCCAATCGGGAAGCAGTCCAATACCAATGCATATCTGAATATTATGCTCAAAAGCTGTTCGACTGCAACATATTTTGAAACTTCTTTATCTCATCGCTACAAAGAGAAAGGGGCTACCAGCTTTTAAAAATTGCACTCCATGAAATTTAACAATATTGATTAAAAATGTTTAATAACCCCCGATTATACTGTAGCCAAACAATCATTTCTATAACGTGAGCTTTGGAACGACAAAATGCAAATCGAAATTGGTCCTTCCTTTTAAGACACAGCTTTCTTCGATTGGTTTGAAAATTATCTTATGTAATTTATAGTAGGTAGTTAGGGGTAAAGTTCCGACTGTGTTAAGACGCTCCCGGCATCTTTACACTTTTCACTGCAATTTGTAATGTGATTTGTTGTACCTTTTGCTTAAGTTAAAATCAGATTGTAATTTGTATTTTAATCTAGTTTATATTGTAACTATTATAATTGAAAAAAGATAAGCTCTCTGAGTTTCTTTCGGCGGATCTTCTCAGTTTGTGGCCGCGATTCCGATCCGGTTCTAGTATATAAAAATGTCGACGCGCACAAATACCACTTGTTTGGTTCAAGTGATTACTTTCCTGGTTCTGAATCTCAGGAAAGTTAAAAAACGAGACTATTAAAATTGATGACGGTTTCTAGTATTTTTACTGCATTTAAATTATAACGTTAAAGTTTTAATTCACAACAGTTTTGTGTTTGATGTATGTTTTGGTCAGTAACTAACAATTCTCAAGTGCTATATACATACGCTATGTTACACTACTTTTTTATGGATACGTGTATGTTTTACTGAAAAAGTACAAACGTTTGTTTGTTAAGTTAAAGTAAAGTTTGTAAAAATTAGTTTGTATGCATTATTTATCTATGTTTGTTTATAAAATATAACTTACCCAATACAAGTACAAGAAGAAATATTGTAATCATTTTACATTTTGTGTTAACATTGTCGTCGATGTATTCGTCTAGCTTAGCTTTGGAAATTTGCTTACAAATGAAGTGCCACTTTGTAGATAAATTAATAAATACGATACTCAACAGGCAAGTTGAGAAGAAGAATAAAAAATTAACTGAAATAAATTAAAATGATGCCGTCACATTCTAATAGTATTTATTACACATAATTATATGTAGTTCCATTCGAAAAAAATGTGTCTTACCAACTCTTTTAGCAGTGAATTTAAATTTACCCAGACTTAAAATACACATAAAAGTAGCTGTTGCTTGAATCATACTCAATATGCAGCAATAGGAGAACTTCAGTAATCGTATAATAAACCTTGAAATATAGTTAAAAAATCAATTGAGTTACTGTATGTCATTTATCGAAAGCTTGTAAAAAAATAATCATTTCTTACCCTTTTTTGGAAATATCTTTGTCCAAGCGGCTTTCAACTGCAAGTAGACCAGAACATTGTCCACAAAAGAGAGCTATGTTCATACAGCTTTGAAATAGTTTACTTTGAGTTTCTTTTCGTCTATTTTGAAACTGTTTCAAGAATTCTAAAAGAAGAAAACCACAAACGATAGAAATAACCGGAATATATCTTTCACCAAAGTAGCTTATCACGTAGAAATAGATGTTACGAACTAATATTTTGCAAATTTTGAGTAGTATGCAATGTGTAAAAATATTTTTGCACTTTATACCTGCTTTTCTGTTTCAGGAATCAGAAATCTCGAAGGAATATTTAACAATTATTACTCGTATATTTGTAAATATATTTTTATGAAAAAAAACGGAAGAATTGAAATACTGGGGACCAGTTCAAATTCTTGGTGATCCAAAATTCCAATTCTTCCAAGGCTAGATTAAAATAGCGTAGACTAGTCTAATCTGGGCTTTAGATCTCATCTCCATCTCAATTTGCATCTAACAAAAGATGCAAGCTACACATTAACGGATTAAAGTGACATTGACACTTTTCTTAGTACTGGTCCTAAGCCTCTGTGTAGAATAGGCCATTTGCATTCAAGCGTGGCAACTCGTGAGAGGCGAAATTTGATTAAATTGGTCAATAGTTGATGCTATATTTGCAAAGCATCTGTGATACTCCTGGTGTTGCGGATGTCCGTGGCGGCGGTGATCACTTTCCATTAAGTTGCTTGGTAGTTGCTAGCTTGCTAGTTTGCCTCCTCTTGTATAAAAAAACTATTGGGAATAAAGTTTTGAAACGAAATAGCATAGCGGGTGCGGTTGGTTTTTATCCCGTGAATTTTTACATAATGAATACATCAAAGGAAACTTCTTGTGAGATCCAGCTGGTTACAATAATTACTATTGTGTCATGTTCACATACCTCTTAAGTAATTGAATACTGTAGATTTTAGGTTTGCACTCCGTTTGTTTTGCTTTAAACTGAAAATTAAAATTGTTGATTTGTGAAAAACGATGTCTACATAGTTTACTTTACTAATGTATCTTCACGCCCATATCCCCGAAGAGGTAGGCAGAGGCACAACCAGGGCACCCACGACTAGCCGAAGACACTAAGTCCCACAACGTGATAGGTTGCAAGCCTATCGCCAACCGGGCACATTTCCAATCCCGACCAACATTATTTTATTAGAAAACTAGAAAAATCCAATTTTCTTTTTGTTGGCCAACTAGTAATGTATTTCTAATAAACAACTACAAATGGAGTTTTTTTTGAGTTGAGTAAAATTAGTCAATTTTATGATATTTCGTATATATTCTTATTCAATCGAAGTGAAAAACTGGAGTAAAAAAGTAAATCCTAAGTCGTTAAAAAATAGTGTATCGTATGTTTCCTCGGTACCGACTCATTGCACTCGATGAATTTAGGTAAGGATGCTACTGCTTGCCTAAAGCCCTGATGAAGACTTCGTATTTCTTTACATATTTTAAATAATTTAAGTCCTGTTTTATGAATTCAGAAAGTAACTTCACAATAATTAGGTAATTAAAGTTTAGTAAGACCAAATACTCACGCATACGACAAAAAAAACAAACGAAAATTCTGCAACTCCTAGCCAGCAATAGATTATCATATCTAAATGCCTTCCTAGTGATAACTCGTAAACTTATTCAAAAAGAGTCACCCTGAGTAGCGGTTGACACTTTTATACTAAAAAAACTTAAGTCTCGATGGAACGTATGACGAAATCTGATAATCAAAGGAATCGAAGCAACATAATATTATAACACTTAGTAAAAAACAGATTTATGAGTGCTACTGTGTATAAATCTAAAATTCAGTTGTTTTCATTTTCACAGTAATATTTTTTGTCGATAATCTATAGGTTTGAAACTGAGTTCATAGAATACACCCACTCATAGAACTGCAAATGATGGTCATGAAGATATACGAGCTTTATTATTATGATACACCGTTCCGTACCAATATACGAACTGCCATTTGGAGGCAATAACCGATCAAATTAGAATTTGGTTGATTCTTTTACCTGTATTATTTCTGGCATTCGGCCTTGAGTAGACCAAGAGCCTCTTTATCTGGCTAATCCTGAAATTGGGTCAACAAGACCATTCTTAGTTTAATGTGCTCGATTTGAGGTGATAACGCTTTACCTATTCCTCCTGCCATAATGATATTGTCACTTTCCGGTCTGGAGATTAGAGTAGCCTGTATACTTGTACCTACACTGACGTCTAGGCCATAGAAAGAAAATCCAGCTACGCCTATCGCATCTTACCGTCAGGGGAGCCATGTGTTCATTTTTTGTCTAATCACATTAAAAAAATTAACGCATCCACAATAATATTAATCTTTCTTCCTTTCTCAAAAAAGACGAAAATTCTTACCTAGGTATACTTTCAAGACTATTTGTAGCTGAGTATATTTCCACCAAATCCACCTCTTGAAAGAGCTCTCCATGCGGACCTTAAAAATACAAAAGTGACAAATTTTCGCGGAGATATTATTTAAATCCATCTACATAATATTTAGCCACACACCACCAATATGTTAGCTTTTTTACTTAAGATAGCTATAGACACCACAGACGTATGCTATTTCGTGGCTGAGTTGTTAGACCTATTATGCAAGTCTACTTTTAGTCAACGATACTAATACACAAATATAAATTCTGCAGGAAATCCTTAATACTTTTTATGACCCGTTTCTTTAAAATTCGGTATTTTTAAAGTACTTCCACAATTGTCATTACATACTATGATTATTACGTATGCCATGTTTGGGATTTAAATTCCGTTGGGTCCGATCTCACTCACCTTCTTTCATAAAACTCAGATCGAGAAATGTAGTCTCATGTTTTGGTCCCACGATCCCGTTTGGTAATTTATTGATCTTAGAGAAGGTTTTTGTTTTTGTTGTAAAGTAGGAACATGTGATTTGTCTCATAATTTTAAATGTCTAAAAGATGCTTAAATTTAGATAACAAAAAATATAGAGTGTTGGTCTTAGAAATGAGGAATTTCGTTTGAACAATGAGTAAAATAAAAAAAAATAGGTGGCACTTTGTTCTGTTTTCTGTATTCAAAGTGCACAAGTAAAATTGTAATAAAAAGTTTCTTACTTATTTCCTCGCTAACACCAAATTTAACTTAATAAACTGAAGGACATTCTATACACAACTTATGACTATTCTATATTTTAATAAATAGCCGGTAAAAGAATTTACTAATGCGAAAGACGTGGCAGCGTGGCAATATGTCTTAGCCTGTACCAGAAATTAGAAAAAGAAAAAAAGAAATATCTAAAACCAACATGGACACATTAATATTAACACAATTATTTTCACTTAAATATTAAGGCTAATAACAGGTTTTTCCTGTTACGTTAGTTGGCACGAACAGTAACTTAATAAATTATGGTTTCAAATAAATACATACACAAATAAAATAATAATTATCATTATACACAATTGTTATTATAAAAAAATGATGTGCAAATGCTTCTTACTCTTTATTCTCCTGTTTTTAAACCCTCGTTTCTTCATTATTTAATACATCCAATTCACCAAATTTAAACGTATGGCATTACTATGACTCCTCACAGTTAGGGTATTTTTAAACGTCAGCGCTGGTTATAACGTCCAAAAAATGCCTAATGTTATTCTAATCATGTGTCAAATCAAAACTACATAATTGAACACACAATCAATGTAACGGTTTGACGAGTTCGAGCTCATATAGTAGGGGAGCCCACGAGAACATTTTGGGAGTTGGTTTGACCAGTGCTATGCAGTAAGTTTCCGGGGTAGGGATTACCTATTCCTGCCACTATAATTGACTTTGTGATGTTCTGGCCTGGAGGGTAAGGTAGTCGGTAAACATGCACGATGGGCCTTACATCCCGGCGACTGGTCAGCTATATACCTATAACATCTATGACGCTATCGACCATGTCAGTCCCTTACTGTAAGGAGATCCGTGTACTTGTTCACTCCTACATTAAAAAAAGTCCAAATTAAAAGAAAACCAGATAAGTAGAAAAAAATGATTATGTGGATCTACCTCACCCGTCAGAGCATAAGGAATTCTAATTCACATACCTGGTAGATTTAGAACAAAAATAAAGAAGGCATCTTTATGCCCATATCTCCGAATAGGTAGGCAGAGGTACAACCGGGGCACCCACTACTAGCCGAAAATACTAAATTCAATAGCGTGATAGATGACTAGTCTTTTGGGAACCGGGCTCATATCTAATCCGGAGCATCAACTTTTTTTGAATTGGAAAAACAACATTTTGTTTCTTTTTGTTGCCCGACCAGCACATTGTTTTTCAACATATTAATATTAAAATAATCTAGTGATTTGAACGTAAATTAAGGAATTAAAATTTTGGGAGTCAGAAACTTTTAAAAACAAGTTGATCAGCCATAGCGGCAACCTGGCTGATTTTAGCTAAATCAGATACACAGTATACACTATCATCATCTGATGCGTTACACTTCAGATGATATCAAGGACCTGTATTTTTTATAGAATCCTCTATCACATCACAATTAAGAATATAACTCTTTTTTTCCGCCACCTAATCGACAAAATCTATTTAGTTTTCATGACACAAGAGTTTAGCATCACGTACTGTCCTACAGGTGAGTATAGACTTCACCATTTACTTGCAACAGATTGTAACAGAACAACGAGCCGCGCTATGACATGATCTGGTGGATCATCCTTCACAAACCAGACGTGGAGCATTCTCGTCATTTCCTTACAATTGTAAAAACTAACGAGCGTATTGGTGTGGTGTATTGTACCATTCGTAAGAACGTAACATTACACATAAATGCTCGAGAAAATGCTCTAGTCTGTACTCACCTTACTATTGGAAATGAGAATTGAAATAACATTGCTTCGTCAAAGGACAATGTGTGCACAAGTTATATTTTTTTCTTAAAATAATTAATGAATCTGTCCCAAAATAGTGATTTGTTTATTTAAAGATATTTTGACTTAATATCATTTTAGTCATATTGAGATAAATAAATTACTACGTTTTATTTATCTTATTTAGCCACTGGTGACGACGGGTTATGTTTTTCAATTATACCGAAACTCAGCTATAAACATATTTCGTTTTTTAAGAATAACTAACTAAAATTCTTTTAATATGATACAATTATTATTCTTAGCTGAAATTTTGAGTCTATGAACTACCTCCTTGTCTAATTTAATGTTAATGAGTTCAATAGTTTTTATTATTTCATGATTGATAGTCAAAATTTTTTTCGTTAATGTGTACTACATGTGCAGGAAAACAGTATTCATAGGAATAGAAATAACTACTGCAAGCCATCACACCTAATATGAAACATAAAAAAATATTCCTATTTTTAAAGCAAGCAATATTGATTAACCCAATATTGCACTCACAAGGTCTATGGCCGTTTTTCTCTTTTTGCGTTAAGAACATATAACATAATAATATTGTCTATTATCATCATAATAACTTTCAGCAAAAGTAAGTTCACCGGCTTCAACGGATAGCGCTGACATTGTGGCGTGAAGAATAGGTAAGGCGGAGGTACCAATCCGGGCGAGACGCTGCGAAACTCTACCCAGATGTCACGGTGTTAGTGACGGTAAGCCTATGCTTTACGAGCTGCCTGGCACAGGAAGGCAGATGGTCTATTCTGAGCCCGGACCAATAGGGGGAAAATTAAATTGAATTTACGTATGTTTGTAACTTTTAAATTGAAGAATTGAAACAATATTCAAAGCAGTCAAATAATTACTTATCGTTTGAATCCACTGATTTTGAGATTTGAACTAAAAAGCTGAAAATCAAGGCAGTGAGTGATACAATTAGAATACCCACGACAAGCTGGAGATATAGTAAGTAGTGTGATAGGTGACAATCTGTCGTAAAACCGGTCACTTAGGTACTCAATATTTATTAGAAAATTGGAAAAACATATCTCGACTTTAATTTTGAAGGCCTTATAATAAATTCAAAGCGGCGATTACGTAAGCATATCTTATAAGTTTAGCATAGTAAAACTGTATAACACGTCCTGCGACTACGTAAGACATCATCTACGTACCTATACATAAATAAATATTTATCTCGATTTCACTATGATTCCGTTATCAAATCCAGTTTCACACAAAATACAAAACATAAAGCGGTGAAGTGCGACTACATGATGATAGAATTTCTTTCCTTTCAATTAATTTGACTTACTTCTATTGCAGTCTTTTCGTTTTTGCAATTGCGAGATTTCATAATGTCAGGTAACCATTAAATTAAAAATTAAAAAAAACCCTGACACAAGAACTTAAAGTCCCTTTAAAAAGAGAAAAAAAAAGTTAATTTCCAAACTTTTATCCCCAACAACTACTAAACGGTTCAACCAATTTTCATCAAACATGTCTAAGAATACTCGCACGTAAGTAGTCTTTAATACGAAAAAACTTCAATTTACATTAGGAGTTATGATGCCAAAGATAGACAAACATACAGACAGATATGTCAAACTTATAACAACCCCAATTTTGCGTCGGGTATTTTAAAAAACTTTTTCTACGCCGTTACGCGATTCTTAACTACACAGCGCCATTACTTAACAGTGAAGCACAACTGTTTTAAGCGTTGTGATAAAAAAAAAACCTACTAACTAAATCTCGTTTAAACTAATTTTGGTGGAAATTTACAAGATAATGTTATATTACGTATGTTTTTTAGTTTGTTTTAGAAGTTACACTTACTCTTATTTTTCCACTTTGTAAGTATCTATTTCGCGAAAACTATTCAGTTTAGAAAAAAATGATAGTAGCCATCTCAATATAATTTTTGAAGACATATCCATAGATATACATAGATTTGATTTCCAAGAATAAAAATGTTATAGCTAATTTTCAATTTTTATGTGAAAATTTGAAGCGGTTTACATAATACATCACCTTGCCAAGTATCTATACCATAGCCTGTATAGTTTCCGAAAAAAATGGCTGTAACGTATGGACGGACAGACAGACATAATGAATCTATAAGGGTTCCGTATTTTGACCATAGGCCATGGAACCCTAAAAATGGAAATTGAAAATAGCGGGAAAATCGAATGACAGACATAAAAAATATGATTCGAACATATCATAGCTGCCTCCTTTATTACCTGGATACATGAATTTGGGTAAAAACAACATCAAACCAAGGACATTGATTTAATAAAATGGTATAAATATACCATTTCATTGAAAACCTTGGACACTACCGGGTTGTCTTGTTGCTATACGAAATAAATTATAACGTTCAAGATGTCGTTTTATGAAAATATAAGACTACTTTTGTTTACATGTAGGGTATTCGGATTTCTGCCAATCAGTGGTTTATTAAATACAGATAGAAGAATGACAAGGTAAGTAAATAAGTTTATATATGAACTCCTGGTACACCGAATTACGATAAGTAACAGAGCATAGGAGAATAGGAACCTTGCCGCAAACAACTCCACATGGTAGGCAGTTTTGGTCAGCTTCAATCACCAGTAACTTTAGGCTGCTTTCATTTGGTCACCCTGATATTCTGGTAAGCTCTGGTAATAGAAATTTGACCTTAAATGTTTTCTTGTCGGTCCTTGACAAATTTGAAGGAAACATGAGAAAAAATTGTCTGTAGCAATTTGTCCGCGGAGCGTGTAATCTACTGATCGTCACCAGAACCAATCCAAGATATAGACATAAGGCCAATGTTAATAATATTTCTCTAAAGATGGATTTCAAGCAGTCTATATAACTGCTTATCCGCCGGCCTATCCTATACCTAATTACCATATTCATCATATCCACAGATATGTTATTGGCAAGCGATATCATAAAAATGGATCAAAATATCAATCTTGGACAGCAAGTTTTGGATTAGGATTGATTATTAATATTGGCCGTTACTAGCCTTATACTGTAGCATATTCCACTATAATACCTAGATGTTAAATTTTCCTGTCAATTTGCCCAGCTGGGTCCTACATTCTATTTTATCTGAGCTTTTGTTTTTTTTTTGTTATTCGAAAGCAACAAAGCAGACAGATTTCCTGGTGGTAAGAAATTCACGCCGCTTACAGACACGAAACGTGATAATGGTGCGTTTCCAACCTGAAACTGGGACGTTAGGCTTAGAGCAAAAGTTAGTCTATATGATAGAGAGTTAGCAATATTTGAAAATGACATATAATTTTTTTCACAGAAATAGGAATCCTACTGTGCCAAAAGAGATAACAATAATTTTATCTATGCTCATTTTAACATGAATTTAAAGATACATCTTGACAGTCCACATGTTTGCCATGTATAACATATTTTGTTTTAAAGTTTATAGGGATGTACTATTATTACATATTTTGTCGAAATTGATTTTACGTATAGGATAGTTGTTTACGTCTAAGAGAAACATTGTAAGACAAAGAAACAATCCCTTTTTTTCATTATCTAAGTTTCCGAATAAATATAAAAAATAGATATTTTTTATTCTATTTTTTGTTTTAATATTAGAAATTCTACTTTTAAAAGAAATAAATGTTATTGAGTTATAATGAATAAATAGATCGTGTATTGATATTGATACGAGAAACGAGTAGCGTAATATCAAATTAGCGGCCATATTTTGTTTTAATGGCAAGTTTTTTCGTTGGTACTTTATGTCCACATATTTAGAGGTCAATGGTTCTTTGTTAAGAGTGTAACCTTAAATAGTGACATAGCTTCATGGCTTAGACTCTACGGCTGCACTCAGAGGCTGCAATTAATATTTAAGCTATCATTAAGTCTAGTATATAAAATGTCGACATAACGACAGATAAAAAGATATTTAACGTCTGTGAGTGTGGCCGTTACAAATTAATTTTGATACCTATTTCTTTTACCAGGGGCACTTACAGATCTGTGTTCAGCCTGTACTTCGCATATACTGGGACGACACTTTTTGGAACCCTTATTTTACATTGTTATGCTTTTTTTATTAAACGTGACATCAAAACTTACGATCATGGTAATAATTACCCATTTATTTATTTTTACACATACGTAACAGAAAACATCCACTTGTAGTGTAGCTAGTGTTTTAAATATTATTTGTACTTAATTTTACTACTTACTTACTTTTACTTACTTCTAGCTTGTGTGTTAGTAATGTTACATTACCGAATTTAAAAATCGTAAATGTGGTTGGTGTGCTTAAAAACGTAACTGCCATGTAATTACTTTTTTAGGTTTTATCCAAAAGGCCATTAGTATTGAGGCAAGTTTTTTATGTTTTGTTCGAAACGTCGGTGTCAAGTATCTCCGATACCAGTGTGTTTGTACGAAAATGGTAATGAATATAAAGAAAACGAGGCAGATTTGCAAGTATCGTGATATTTAGCACTCGGCACTCTCTGTTTATTACATTGTTGGCATGGAAAATCTCATAATATGTAAATATACCTGTGAATCGTATTCTCGAATTTGAATGCTTTTTGTTGACTATCTTATTTAAATTATAATCATATTTTTACTACACTTGTTTTTGTCTCTTTGATGTCATTCTTTCACTATAAGACACATCGAAAATTTCCGATTCAAACAGAACGCAACGAAACCTTCAGGACCATCGCCGTCTTCGTCTCCGATAATATTTCCAGTATACATTGCTTCTTCAATTACGATTTCTGTATCTATATTTTTTTCTGAATCATTAACTTCCTTGTACACTTTTTTCCCACATTGTAGCAATTGTCAGAATTATGACAACTATAGCATAAATTTTCCGAAGTTCACTCAGGTACAAGTATATAAATTCTTTTCAAATAGCAACAAGTAAGCGTGTACGCATGTAATTAAAAGTAATCTACAACCTCTTTATAATATTGTACATGATAAGACATCATAAATGTATGAACTTTATATACTTATTTTTAAGTTAATTATATTATAGTAGTGTGTTCGAATTTTTTTTTGTTTATTAGTGTAACATGAAATTTTACTGTGTTATTACTGTGTTAATTTGAATAAATAACTTTAAATTGTACATAATGATAAAAATCTATTTTTGGATTTATGTTTTGTTTTTGTTTTTTGCATTTTTTAGAACATTTCTCATAGTAATTTGCATTTTTTTCACATTAACAAAAAGGAATAATTTAAGAAATAAAAAGCATACCAACTTTTTCAAAAAAGCAGCTATTTTAACGCGTGAATTTTCGATAGCAAATTAGGGTGCTTTTTCGACATTAACTTATAATAAGGTGAAAACATATTTTTTTCCAATCCAAAAAATTATAATAAGATATGTTTTCACCAAATTTCGTAAAAAGAAATATTTTCTGTTAAAGATAAAAATAAAAAACCAAAGACTTGGTTATTTCAATATTATATACAAAAAGTGTTAACACAAAAGTTGAAGATCTTTGCACCGCCTACAACTTTGTTATTTTTTTTCTATAGAACTTGTAGTTTTGCCGGAAATCAAGATAAACCGATTCTTTCTCCTCCCACTTCCCGACTCCGACTCGATCGTAATTTATTTTTCCTTTCATTTTCATCATATTTCCTTCCTTTTTCAACAGGTCTAATCCTACTATAATTTTTTTTGTTACAAAAATTATCGACCCTGGTCTAGTATTGCTAGTACTGTAATAATCAAGATGTCCTTTTGTGAAAATGTTAGACTAATTTTGTTTACATGTAGAAAATTCGGAGCTTTTCTCGTATTGGTCCGGGCTCCTTTGCAGAATAGACCATCTGCCTTCCTGCCAGGAAGCTCGTAAGAGGCGAGCATAGGCTTACTGTCACTAACACCGTGACATCTGACTAGGTGGTAGAATTTCGCAGCGACTCTCCCTTATTGGTACCACTGCCTTACCTATTGCTCCTGCCATAACGTCATGACGTGTTCCGGTTTGGAGGGTAAGGAAGCCGGTAAACTTATTTTTGCTCGAGGCCTAATATCCCGGAATCAGGTTTACAACACCCCATTACCGCCTTTGGTGTCTCTAGGTGGCGTGAATTTCTTACCATCAGGAAATCCGAAATCCGTATGCTTGTTTGCCTTCCAATATTATAAAAAAAGCTTTGACAATAAGTGGTTTATTAAATACTGATACCGAAATGTCACGGTAAGTGTCTAAGTATGTTTTAAGATTTATTAACATTTATACACTCCAAGTCCCTGACTGAGTACGCAGAGTATGCCATAATCCTTGCAAACCTGCCGTGCGTCCTTTGCATGTTATAAAATTTAACATAAATATATAACATTATATATAATATATAACACACATAATATATAACATAACATAAAAGTTATTACGTTTACTTTGCAGTGGGGTTAATATATAGGCTAATCGCAGCAGGTACATTGGTGCTGTTGATGAATTTAAGTAAAAAATGGCGTCAAATCCTGGATAAAATTGAAGACATAGAGCGATTATTGCCGACTAAAAAACAAAAAAAATCAAGCTTATCCATAAAAAATACAACAGTATTTTTAATTGTCTTTGCATTATGTAAGTGAAAAATCAAATATTTATACGATTAACGTTTAACATATTTTTATCGCATCTATACGTATACTAAAAGCTACAAATAAATGAAGCTAAAGGGTCAGTTTGTAATATTAAACTTGTCTCTTCTTACTACGTGTAGAGTAAGGATACAAAATATATTAAAAAAAATTGTGTATGTACTCATGTACACGCGTTACAAGTTATACTTCTTCGGCGTAATAAGATAAAAATCTTTTTAAAAAATTTATCTTTTGCCTTATTTTACATTTGTAGACAAAATGACACTAACCATAGAAATAAATAAATATTGTGAATACAGTTGTTAGTTCTCACGCAAACATACGTAGATGTCCTTACTTTTACTTTGTTAACTTATACCTTATATGGAAACTTATACTTATAACTTATATGGAAAATTGTGATTGTATAGATGTCAGGATCGACTGCTATCTATGGATAGGTTTTATCTGGAGTTATTTATGGTAATATTTTTACTGTCCATTATCGATATTGTATATTTCCCACTAGTTATTGTTTTATATTACAGTTGAACACGTTCTTCATATAATTTACTCAATACAAATAACTCGCCATCAGAAAGATTTTACATTGGAGACCTACTTCACCAAAACCTTCCTTTGGATATTTAATAACGTCCCATACAGTCCATTTCTGGGACTCATGCTTCAGGTATGCTTTTTTATAATACAGAATTATGAAACAGTGTCTGTGTGTGTACGTTGATATACTTAAAGAATGAAGTAAGATACTGGGACAGTTCCAAACCATAAACTTTTGATTAGAATTTACATTGTGTGTGTGTTTGGTGTGTATTTATGTGAATATAATATGTGTGTGTGTGTGTGTGTGTGTGTGTGTGTGTGTGTGTGTGTGTGTGTG
>NJDD01004542.1:42782-59317 GCA_002245505.1 Calephelis nemesis | reverse complement strand
GTGTGTGTGTGTGTGTGTGTGTGTGTGAGTTTGTGTGTGTGTTTCAGATAATATCAACTTAATTTTATGCCTATCTCAGTCCATGTTTATTAATAAGACGGATCGAGTTCGGACCCGTTAGATTCGTCTTAGCTTTTCTTCATATTTTCTGATGACGAGAACTTGATGACAAAAACCAGATGAAACGATTGAAAGGTTTAGGAGGTGGCTGATGCATAAGAGTTTTCAAGTTAGGGTACTAATGTTTCGTAACTTTTGCAGTTTACCTAAATTGTGTGTCTGTTTGTGGCATTACAAATTTTGACGGGATTGACCGTTTATCGGCGGTTCATTGAAAATTGTTAATATTTTTTTTCTATTATATATAACTTTTATCTACTGGTGACAGTGCCTTAACTAAGAAGTATTTGTTACTTAAGCGGCTGAACCGATTTAGTTAAAAATTATTTGCCCATTGCTATGGGTTCTTGAATGGTTCCGATTTTTAGTTCCCGAGTTCTCAGGGTTGTTTTATATAATATTTAATACGAAAAGTCAGTGGTATTTTTCAACACATTTATTACAAGACTCTTCACTTTTTTATAGTTGTAACGTTGTTCTCGCTCTTACGGGAATCTTTTGGGTATCAGAATAAAAGTAGTGTGTATTTGATGTTAGGTTGTTTTATAGATAAATTAATTTAAGTTATCCACAAAAACGTAAGACACAGTCATAAATATACAAGTATTTACAAAGGGCCATGCTTGTTATTTTTTTTTTCAGATTTTGGCTTTGGCGTGAGTATTTGCCATCAATCTTTAGTAAAGTGGCGGAATCCTTAATAATAATAATAAACTCTTTATTGTACAACTAAAAGATGAAATTGTTACATATTACACTTATATGTAACAATTTTATACAAAAGGCGGTTTTATCGCTAGCAAGCGATCTCTTCCAAACAACCAACTCTTAGAATATAAATACATTAAAATAATAATAGAGAAGGTACAATAACTGTTTATAAATATTAAATCTTTCAAATAATTAATGTAGGAAGTAATCTAACTTTGTAAAATAAAAACGTTTAAATTATAAATTGAAGTTAAAACAAACAAATAAAAAAAAATTATGCACATTAAATAGGTAGTGAACATTTTACAAATTTCTCCTTACTCAAGTAAATTATTTGAAATTTGGCTGGAACGAGCAAATACACGAGACACTAGCATCTTCATGATTATTTCATTTGTGCACTCAAACAAATGACTAATTTCACTCAATTTAAACACTAATTTCAATAATTACGAAAAAACTACGACCATGTTTCCTCTTGATGGCGAGGAAACTACTTCTTTGTATTTTGTGATAAAAATACAAATAACGACTGAGCAAGTACTTACTAACAAAGAAGTTTTAAAAAAATACTTCCAGGTAAATAAGCTGCAAACAAGGTTTGTCTATATTTTTGTAGACGCTTTGGTTTTTGCTGTCTCCGCTTATCTCGTGCTGAAGTTCAAATATTTTAATAAACTCATGTTCCAAAGACAAGTAAGTATTTGTTTTTCATTCTTCCTTACGAGGAGCAATAATACAGCTTTTTATAAACGGCGTCGCTAGTGTTATGTGACGTTTAGCACTTTTTATTAAAAATACTTAGAACAGTGATAATAATAACAAAATAATAAAAATGTAATTGTGGTAATTTCATTTTCGGTGCTCATAGTTTAAAAATTGGCAATGGAATAACATTTCATGAAATAGAGATTTCTTTCTGACTATGACTACTGAACAGATAAGTTGGAGACACTACATATCAAAAATCAAGTTTTTAAGGCATTAGAGGGCAAACTTTTGAAATTAGAAGGCAAGATCCAGAATCAGATTAAGAATCAGAAAAAAGAGACGAGCTGACTACTGGGCAGATTAGTTGAAGACATTAAACAAATATAAGAGATCAATTTTTTTACGTCATCAGAGGGCAAACAGTCAGGTTGTCTGTATTTTTGAAATTAGACGGCAAGACTACGATTCAATAATCAGATTAAGAATCAGAAAAATCTTTCTAAAATCGAATTGGTATTGCAGCGACACACTGAGCACAAGAAAAGAGCTTATTCATTTTTAAAAGGACAGCAACACAACTGTGAGATCCTTGCTGTTACAGCTGTTCACTACAAATTACAAAAGGTGTGTTTGTCTGTTGTTCATTTAAGGCTAAACTGCTAAACTAATTTTTTAATTAAAAAAAAATCTCATTAAAAAAAAGTTGGTCGGGATTGGATACGTGCCCGGTTGGCGATAGGCTTGCCACCTATCACATTGTGGAACTTGGTGTCTTCGGCTAGTCTTGGGTGCCCTGGTTGTGCTTTTGCCTATCTCTTCCTGGATATGAGCGTGAAGATACTTTTTACAAAATTATTTATTCGTTCCAACATATTCTACCAAGTTGTAGTGTGCAATTATTTTATTAAGTATTAATCAAATTAGTTATTTTAACTATTTACACATTGTTTTTGTATTCATTACATGAATATTTATTAATACCAACAGTTTTAAGAATGTAAATTAATTGATTCTAACCTACTGTAAACTACTACGTTTCCAAACCCAGGCAGACAGTAGAAAAAACGGCATAACAAACTCCCAGACAGCCAGGGCTATAACCAATCTGCCTTCTCCTAATACTGTTTCCAAATCTAGCCAGGCAGGAGAAGAAATGGCAAATGGTAACAAATTATATTGCCTCAAGTGATCAAGTGCCTCCCTTCTGCAATGGTTTGATGGGTCATTACAAACAGAACGACTAGTGGTAGAGTGTCGTACTGAAATATTTTCAGATAATAATCCTCCAAGGATGAGGACTACAACCATAATGAACGTGTCATGTTCCAGTACGGAGGGTTAGTCAGTAGACTTGCACTATAAGCCTATAATTTTAGTCACACGATAACAACGCACATATGACATCTATCTGAAATAAACTATCTGACATAACAAAAAATCATACAAATGGAGTTGTTTTCAGAAAAAATGCAACAAGAACACACGTTGGATGGATCTCCAGTCGCACTACACGCGGCTGAGTAGATTAGTTAAATTGATAGATAAATATTTCAGCGGGTTCATATTACTATCTTTTACTTGGAACATATTACTGATTTGCAGGATCATTTTTTATATCATTCAGTAAGTATAGTTTTCATTAAAGGCAAACAAAAGGCTTTCCAAGTTTTCATGTCATAGCGAAGGTTTCAAATATGTTGGATTAGACTCGATTTTTGCAGACCTGCTTATATTCCTCCACATTTTCTTCTCCACACATTTAGATGTTATTCCAATACTCTACTGTTGGTAACTTAAAATAATAGTACTATTTTATCAAGATTAGTAAGCTAATAGCAGAAATAGAAATATTTTAAACGTTTGACGTTCATTCGTACCGCGGGCTGGCGTGTGCGTTTTCGTCAGAGAGGATATTTGTATCTGGCGCCTCGGCAATCTTAAAGGCAAAGATCTATCTTTTTTTGGCTGTGCGTTGACTGTTTAGAACACCCGCGTGTTTACGCGTGCCTGTGCAGATCACATAGCGGCAATACCTAAACAGACTGGCCCGTTGAACACATTCCAATAGATTCCAATTCTGTGTCTAAGCAGAACTGATCCGCGGAGATCATGATTATTGGTGATTTTAACGCCCACCATGCTGGTTGGTTGGTAGATGTTCCACCGATAATGCGGGAAGATCTGTTCACGACTTTGCCAAGTCCTATGATCTCACGCAACTGGTGACTTCGCCCACGCGAATTCCGGATGTGGGGGATCATACGCCTGCACTGTTAGACCTTCTGCTGACCTCTCACTCAGAGAACTATAAAGACTCTATCGATGCCCCTCTTGGATCTTCCGACCACTGCTTAGTCCGGAGTGCAGTGTCAAATACATCTTTTGTGCGGCTACAACAATAGGGCCGACGTCGAGTGTAGCAATATAGGTCAGCAGATTAAGATGGGATGCGATCTATTTTGCGTCTTACCCTTGGAGGCAGATTTGCTTCTCGCAGGTTCATCCAAATCATGTTGCTGATGATGACACTGATGTAGTGCTGCAAGGTATGGAACTTTATATTCCGTTCTCTTCAGTGGCCGTTGATGGCAAATCCCAGCCTTGGTTTAGTCGTCCCTGTAAGATGGCACTTAGCCGTAAGCGGAAATCCTACCAAGCGTGGGCCACGGTACCTAAATCTTTCGACAAAAACACCAGCTCGATTAAAAATAAGCATAAATCTGCCTGTAGGTTTTTAAAAGAGCTATTACTAGGGCAAACTCCGAACACATCGGGGAGAAATTAACTCGCTTACGAAGGTAAATAAAAGCGTTTTGTTCTCTCCCAAAGACTGTCCAATGAAGTTTCGCGAAGCCATATTTACTATCTTTACACTGGAGTGATGCCTCTCTGGTCAATGACGTAAAAAAGAACCGAACTCCTTGGTTTTTTTTTTGCTTCCAACTCGGCTGTAGATGACCATGGGAACACGCCGTCGACCATCCCGCGGTGTCAAGTATCTATGCCAAAAATAAAATTTCTGCAGAGTTCAGTGCGTAAAACGCTTATTTCATTGGACGTTAACAAGTCGAGTGGACCCTAAAAAGTTCTCAAAGTGTGTGCTTGTGAGCTGGCACCGATTTTAACGCGACTCTTCCGATTCTCCTGTTCATCTGGCATTGTACTAAGTTCATGAAAGACCGCTTTAGTACACCCAATCCCTAAAAAAGGTATCCGTCCAGATGTCAATGCTAGTGTTCCCCAAGGCTGTTTGATTTCTCCTTCTCTGTTTCTTTTGCATATCAGTGACATGTTGCAAATTGGTAACACTCATTGTAGTGGTAGTTTTGCATTTACAAGAGTTCAGTTTTTATCCATTCATCTACGGAACCTATCCGGTCCACAGTTCATGCAAAAGCGATTTTGTCGCTCGATTGTCACCACGTTTGGCGAAATATGGCGGGAAATTAACGGATTAAAAACATATAAATGTATACATTTTAGGATCCCTGAGAATTCAGCTACGTAATAACGTTAAAATGTGTATGTTTAACCCCAAAACCATTTGCAACAAACAAAATGTATAGCCTCTAAAAACTTGGTGTGCTCAATAAAGGGAGACAGTATTTCAAGCCAGCCTATCGCTTACAACTATACAAAACGTAAATCCGGCGTCATATGGAGTACTGTTCTCAACTCTGGGCAGGGGCTCTATAGTACTAGCTCCTTCCGTTTAACCGCATTCAACGTTGAGCAACTCTGATTGTCAATGACCGGAAAATTACCAATCGGCTTGATTCATTGGCGTTGCGTAGAGATGTTGTGTCACTCAGTGTTCTCTACGCTTCACGATCATGGGGAATGCTCTGAGGAGTTGTTTGGTTTAATTCCAGCTGCTGATTTCCACCTTCAAACATCACGTCACAGCTTAAAATACCATGCCCATCATCTTGATTTGTGGCGATCTACAACTGTACAATTCCGAAGACATTTCTTACCCCGCATAACACCTTTTTGGAATCTGTTACCGAGAGCGGTATTCCCAAACGATTATGACTTAGGTACCTTAAAGAAAATTAAAGAAAAGAGCATACTTATTACTTAAAGCTCGGGAACGCATCTGTGATACGCCTGGTGTTGCGGATGTCCTTGGACTGTGGTTATCACTTTTCACCAGTTGACCAATTTGCACGTTTGCCTCCTCTTGTATTTCAAAAAAAACAAAGTTGGGTTTGAATGATACAACAATAACTTCTACGTTTCAGGTACCAAAAAAGCGGAAAACTTTCAGAATATTTCCTGGGGTAAGTAATTTATAAGTGACTTGCATCCCGTCTCGCCTTCGTACGGGTGGACAAATTTCTAATTTTCATTGTAAAACGTATTCTATATTCATCAGCGACAATATGTGCTTCTAATTGTAACAGATGTTTTCAAATCGGTCTCGTAGTTTTGGAGCCGATGCGGAAAAACATTTATGTAATGAAAATTTAGATTACTGCATTTTTGGGTCTGGGTGTTTATTGAATTTTGTTCTGACGAACATTGATAACACAAGTGAATAATTTGCTTACTTTGGATTAGATTTAATTTACGTAACATATCCTGTGATATCTATTGTTTAAGTGTTGCTAGTTCTTACTCTATCATACTTATACTTATTACTTATAATATTATACAGAGAAAAGCTTTGTTTGTTTGTTTGTTTGGTTGTAATGAATAGGCTCAAAAACGACTGGGCCGATTTTAAAAATTCTTTCACCATTCGAAAGCTACATTATTCACAAGTGACATAGGCTTTGTTTCATCTAAATCGGTATAGTAGAAGCCAAGTTACGCAGGCGAAGCTGCGTGAAACTGCTAGTCAATAATAAAATAACCCTTTTTTAGCAATCACTGGAGCGTGCCCGCGTCAATATTTTTATCATTTTTTTATTTATTAACAAAAACATTTGTTGTTTCTGCCACAATATCACAAATATATACGCTAAGTCGAAAACCTTTGGAGATCCTTCACACAATTCAGATGTCTGGATATACCGTTGAAGTAAGTATTTTTTTAAACATTAATTACGCTTACGGGCAATGAATTTCGTTTACTAGCAGGTCATTTCTACGTCAGTATTTAACAGATCTTAATTTGCTAACAATTCGCACAGACATACATACATATCTTCACTTAGGTTCCTTACGGGGTAAGAAGTGAGTATCGAGTGCCAAATCTAACGATTCTGGTAGAATTGTCTGGCTTCCTTCAACCTTTTCATACAAACACGCCAATTTCAGACACCCTTAATGCCATCCTCGAATACTATCCTAGCGATTTGATCTTCAGTGTAGCTACATACATTTACATTTGCATTGTAAATATACTTTGTCAATCATTCATCTTTTCAACTATACCTACAGCTTTTGAAGTATTTTGGATAGAGCCCACTGTTAACGGGGCGGAGCGTGGCGGGCCGGGGCGCATCGCATTGCAAAGCCCACTGATGCGGACCGGGCCGCATCGCATCGGCGTGGATTTTTGTTACTCAGTATCAAAGTAGAGCAACGAAATAGAGAGGCCACTCGACGTTAAATTCATCAAGTTACATACTATCCATCCAGTGGCGCCATCTAGTAGTTGTCATACGAATCTTCAAGTATAGAAAGTGGCGTCTCTAGTAGTTGTCGTATGAAACTTTAGCGTTAAAATACTATATTGCTCTTTTCTTAACAGTAACATCATGATCATCTTTGGTCACTGTCGGCCGCATCGGGTTAATCGTGCGGGGTGCCTCGCAGAACTCCACCGCGGAAAAATCCGTGCCGATGCGCCTCGGCCCAGTGGGCGTTGCTCCATAGAAAATATATGCAAGTGATCTAGGCGGATTATTGCGCTGCGATTCGCCCCGTCCCGGCCCGTCCAACTGGGCGCTAACTTTTATAATATTAGCTAATACTCCCCGTGTTGGTCCGGGCTCCTTTGTAGAATAGATCACCTGCCCTCCTGCCAGACACCTCGTGAAAGGCGAGCATAGACTTATTGTCACTAACACCGTGACATCCTACTAAATAGTAGAGTTACGCAGCAACTCGCCCGGATTGGTACCACCGCCTTGCCTATTTCTGCCGCCATAACGTCAGTGCTTGCGGTTGACGTATTCCGGTTGGAAGGGTAAGGTAGCCTTTAAACTTACTTTTGCACCGTTACCACTTTTGATGTCTCTAGGCGTCGTGAATTTCCGATATCACAAAAAAAGAAAAAACTTTTATTTATTCTTTCATCAAAGAGGAGTCTTTCACATTGACTAAGTGACTTTTTTATTTAGTTGTTATGCAAATATGTTAATTGATACAAGAAGGTGCTACTTTTGTGAACTCTATCTTTACATCAAACTGAAATCATTAAATTTACAAATGCATCCGAAATATTATAGAAGACTGTAAATGTTTGGATACATTTGCGGTCTATTGTGGTAGAAGTAATTCTTGAAGTAGATGTTTTTAAGTTATTCTCGATGCTATAGCTATAGCTTTTTGTTTTTAACCGATTTAAAAAAACGAGGAGGTTTTCAAATTCGACCGCTATATTTTTTTATGTATGTACACCAATTTCTCTGTGGTTTCTGAACCGATTTACGTAATCCTTTTGTTGTTTAATGTGGAATAGTTTCGAAATGGCCCCAAAAAATTTGATTCAGTTTTCATTTTATAAGCATTTTTTACCTATTTTCACTTTATCATATAATTAATTTATCATTTTTAGAAGGGAAATATCCTGATCGCCTAAAAAAGTCAATTGTCAAGCCAATATATAAAAAAGGGGATATGTGCGACATGAACAATTAATTATAGGCCAATAACTTTAATTCCAGTAATTTCTAAGATTTTTGAAAAAATAATGTATGACAAATAGTACACTTATTTACTTCACTTTAATTTATTGCAAAATAATCAATATGGTTTTAGAAAAGGCAGGTCTACAGTTTATGCATGTTTCGACTTAGTTAAAAAAGTAACTGAAGGCCTTAGTAGGAAAAAGTTTCCCCTTGCTGTTTTTTAAGATATGAGTAAAGTGTTTGATTTTGTGATCACATAAAATTTTGTTAAGAAAACTTGAGAGATATGGCATTAGAGGCAATTCATTAGAATGGTTTAAAAGTTATTTAGAGAATAGAGGCAATGTGTTGAGATATCAAAAGTAAGTGGAAACCGCAAGAAAGTTTATACTTCAAATTACCTTTTTAATGACTGCGGTGTACCACAAGGTAGTGTTTTAGGGCCAATACTTTTTTTAATTTACATAAACGATTTGCCTAATGCTATCAATCATGATTCAATTTTATTTGCTGATGATACTACACTTCTCATCAAGAGTAAAAATAAAAATGGTTTATTTGAAGAAAAAACTTTGACTAAAGTGACAAAATGGTTAAATGAAAATAATCTAAAAATAAATCTTACGAAGACAAAATACTAAAAAAATTAGATGTTATTTTAAATAATACTACTATTGAGAATGTAGATTGTACTAAATTCCTAGGAATAAAAATCGATAAATTTTGTAACTGGAAATCGCATATTGATTTACTTTGCAATAAAATCGATAGGTTTGTATATGTGTTGAGAAGAATTAGAGAAGTGTCAGGATTAGAGGCATCTCTGTTAGCATATCACGGGTATGTTTCTTCCGTTTTGTAGAATTAACTCTTTAGAGGACAAAAGAAGTGTATACGCGCGATATGTAGTGTAAATCAATTACATTCATGCAAGCCACTTTTTAAGTCACTTAAAATATTACCTTTGCCGTGTTTATATATGTTAGCTGTATGTGTATTTGTAAAAAAACTTCATCATTTGTTTCATACGAATGCTGAAGTCCAAGGTTTGTCTCATTTTAGAAATAGTGAGAAACTACATGTGCCTAATAAAAAAATCAACATTTACAAAAATAATGTGTATTGCATGTCAATTCGTATATACAACAAAATTCCTGATAATTTTAAATCACTTTCATTAAGCAGATTTCGAAAAAAGCTATTCAACTTACTTTTAGAGAAAAATTATTATAGTGTCAAAGATTTTCTTGCAGATAAGAATAAATAATAAAGTATTTCTAATATGATTAATTTAATTGCAGAATGTTGGGAGCGCAGGAGTTTGTTTCGCCGTTTCTTCTCCTGTCTAGCTAGGTTTGGAAACGGTGGTAGTTTACGGTAGACAGGGATAAATTAATTTATATTCTAAAAAAATTTTGTATTAATAAGTAATCATGTACCTAATCAATACAATAAACAGTGTTTAAATAGTAAGTAAATAATTAAATTAACTAATTGATTAGTATCTAACTATTAAAATATTTGCACACCAAAAGTTGGTAGAATATGTAGAAACACCTAAATAATTTTGTAACATCTTTGTAACACTCACATTCCGTAAATAAATATTTTTTCTTTTCTTTCTTTCCTTTTTCCTTTTTTTATCGACGTTTATTTTTATTAAATTTAATCATATCAGTAATAAACTACAAAATATCAAATAAAAATAATTACGTTAATTAAAACGACTTCTAACCTATTGGTAAATGGCACATATAAGTAATAGGTAGTATTTAAATAAACATTAAATCTTGATTATTTTTTACTTATAGTTTAAAAGTAGTTCTATCTTATGTGTATAGTGTTGAAACTGAAATCAGATTTTTTAGTTTGTTTGATTTTAAATTATATGACTAATATTTAAATGTATTATTTTTGTAGTTCCAACGCTTGATGGATCAGATCTACCACTCAGATGTTTGTCTCACAGGATATCAATTTTTCCGAGTTACTCGCTATACGATTTTAGTGGTAAGTGAATAAAATCTGTATAAAAAACTAAGTCAAGTTTACTAAGACACCTATAAACTTAGAGCTACTGCAGCCCGGCAGTTGGCGAGTTATAAATTTTAAATGATAAGTAGTTTTTGAATTAATTGTAGCTCCGAATGATTAAATAACTGTCAAAATATTAGGAAAATTAGGATAAAAAAATTAAAGTTACGCGGGCGAAGCACCTTGTTAGTCGCATGCTTCGCACATTGTTGGGACCATACACTCATTCATCTAAAGCTAAACGCCAAAAAAGGAGTTAGAGTACTGTCTTGCTTTCTCTTCTGCTGTTCCTACGGGACAGTTTGGTAACTTTAATTTGCGGCCAAAGTAGCGGGAAACAGCTAGTACCTGGTAACTGGTAGGCTATTGAGACGAATCTTACAACACCTACATCATCTAAATTCTTTAAGAAGATCAAAGATGATTGAATACTTAGACAAAAAATAAGAATGTTATGATAGAGAAAAAGAGATATGGCTAGTGTATTAAACACTAGCTATATGTAATCGAAAACATAAAACTTGTATTTTTGTTTATTTTTATTAAATCTACCTTTTTATTTACAGCTGGGATCAACTATCATTACATACGAATTGGTACTTTTACAATTTCATCCAGTAAACTAAGTAAATATAGTTTAATAGTGGTTCTAGAGTCTAGACGGTTGTAATTTTTTTTTGTAAATATCGGCTTGTACCAGTTTGGACAGTAGATTAAATCGAAATTTCATAATAAATGCGAGATGAAAACAAAGGTTACCTTTGTTGGAAAGTGTGTTTACAGCCTTCTAGAATATGCTTAAGTGTTCATTAATAAAAATGTAATTGAAATAAAGAAAAATATCATTATTTTGTCTTTACGTTAGCAAAAAGCACCTTGTATATTAAAAAAATACTAAATACGAAGTTTAAAATCTTCGAGCAAGAAATCACAAGAAAAGGGTAAAAAAGTAGTAAAAAAAAATATTCTGGTTCATTTTTGCTAATCTTCTTAATATTTATTTTAATTTCAACAAATGTAGAAAGTTAAAAGTCAATGCAGAAGTAAGTACCACGCAAAAGCTATTGCAATGATTATTATAATCATTAAAATGTTTGCAGTTTCACTTGCGTCGCATTCATTATTATACTTTTTAATAAACACAGATTAAAATAATAGACAAGACTTCAATGAAATCTGTATTTTAGTTTAATACATATTATAAAGTCTAATTAAATCTTGGTGTACTTTAGTCTATGTTCATAAATAAGCAGGCTTATATTTTAATCGAATCAATATTTTTGCTTCAGCAATTTTTCATTACAGAAGCAAACACTCAACAAATACCAGACAGAATCAAAAAACCATGAATCAAAAAAGATGTTTTAACCGACTCCAAAAAAGGAGGCGGTTCTGAATACGACTGCATGTTTTTATTGATTTGTTTATTTATGCTGGTCATGCGATGATTTCGTCATAATATGCCAACCGATTTTGATGTTTCTGTTTTAGAAAAATAGGTCATGACGGTGGTCCTATAATTATTTTATCATGATCAAACAAGTAGTTATCCGTAAGAAGCTAAGAGCTAGACAAAGTTACTTAGTCCCACAACACAACAGTAGGGACAACTAGCGCCAACACAAAAAGACAAGTTACACAAATTGAATCTAACCCCAAAGTTAGCAAATTATATGCTTGTGTTATGGGTGTTAGTCAACGATGTTAATACATAGAAATACTAAAATAAATTTAATGAACACCTAGACCCGGAAATGCAGACATCTAAATGTTCATCACACAAATGCCTGCCCCCGTCGGGAATCGAACCCGAGCCTCACAGTTGGTCGATGTAGTTAGGCGTGTACGCTAGCCACTCGACCAACGAGAAAGTAGTTTTTGTGTCATACAAAATAATGCATTAATTTTAGATCAGTAAAAAAATATGCATTAGTACGGTTCAAAAATTACTGATAGGATGTCCACAAAAATTATATGTGACCGTTTTGGAACCATTTAATGTCAAAAAAATTATCGGCCGGAAGTCGATTGTTGGAATTTTACTTACTTAGTTATTTTTGTTCGGTTTTACACTTATTTTCCTGGATTTATTGTGCAGACAAGACGTATCTAATATTCTATACTAAGCCAGCCTAGCCAGCATTGGAGCACGTGAATTGTTTCACTGATCCAACTAAAATGATTTTGATGCTTGGTTTCAAGGAAAAAATATCAAAGTAGTTAAAATTATAGCGAAAACTGATGCAGTAGTTTTCATAAGTCTAATCGTCTATAGAAAATCAGGTCTTCCTGTGAATCGTAGCGGGAATAGTAGAAATAAACGAAAATAATTTATTTTCTTTGAAAACACTGTGAATAAGAGTACTGCAATTTTTATTATTACGTTAGTTCTTGATTGTTGTTTTTTCAGTAGTAACTAAAACAATTTCACGCGTATATATCCGGGTCTCTGCGTAGGATAGACCAATAGTCCAGAAGAGCACATGATAACAACTTTAAACTACTTATATACTTACTAGGTGGGCTTCTCGTAATATAGAAAACACAAAATCGCACACACACAGAGGGAGGAAAAGGATAAAGAGGGGGAGGGTGTTCAACATAAGACGCTTCGCTTTTTCGTCCGGGCATTCCAAGGAGACCTAGGTTGAGGTAGGTCTTTGAAACCGACGTCTTTGTATAAAAATTGTTATTGATGTGGAGATGGTTTTGCAGATCAACTGAGATTGAGCATGGAGCTAAAGCTCTCTACTACCTTCCTAGTTTTTTCATTATATAGATACATCTTTTGCACCAAAATTAGACGTATGGCATTACTGTGACTCCTCGCAGTTATGTTATTTTTGATATTTTCTATCTACAGAGCTGGTAAAAACGTCCAAATTATGACTAATGTTATTCTATTAATGAAATGTGTCAAATCGAAATTAAATAATTGAATAAAAAATCATGTTACGGTTTGACGAGATTGAGTTTATAGGTTAAAGTAGGTGAGCCCATAATGAAAATTTAAGAGTTATTAAGGCGCGTCAGATTACACCTGTCCTGTTGTTAAGCATCCCCATCTGCTTCATTATTTTGGCTTGAGTCCAATTTTTATGATATTCCACTCCCCTAAGACTTTTGCAGAGGCTTAAACTTAGGCAACCTTTGCATACATCTTCCGGGATATGAATGTGAAAAATATTTTTTGCTTGGTCTAAGTCGAAAGTCCTTATGCTTTAAAGAGTAATTTTTTCAATATTTTGTCGTTGGACTTCTTTATGTGAGAGATCAGTGACCAAGTATACGGGTCTCCTAATGATAAGAGACAACCGTGGCTTGTAGACACCATACATGTTATAAGAACATCCTACTCTCCAGGCCAAAGCATGACTAAGTCATTGTAGCGGTAGGAATAAAAAAAAAGCGGTAGATCAAAACCCCGAAATGCTGCTGTACAGCACTGGTCTCTTTTAGTACCTACTGACCTATATTTCAACCCGAACTAGCCTCTTACGAGTTGCCTGTCAGCAAAGCAGAAGATTTAATCTACTTGGCAGATTACGATCTGGTAGTGTCCATGGTTTTTTAAAAAATGATAAATTTATAACATTATTATTTAGTGATTTTGTCACTAATGTCCCTGATTTGATGTTGTTTTAAAACAAATTTATTTTGTCAGGTAATACATAGAGTAATACGTTTCGTAAGTATATTTGAACTATTCTTTTCTAATAGCTGATTTAAAAAAAGGAGGATTTCGGAACGCAGAGCGACCTCTTTCTATATACTCAGGATTTCAGCTAAGAATAATTGCATAAAGTTAAAATAACCGTCGTATTATATTAGCAGTAAAATAAATATCTGTTTTATTGAATCAGGAGTGACTGTGGAAATCCATTATAACAGATGTAAAATAAACCTTTGTTTTGCTATTTCCACGGATGCAATGTAACTGTTTCGGCAAACAGTCCTCCAAATGACACAAAATGTGACAAGCGTAACTTACGTTCCCACTGCCCACTTCCGCGACCAGAACACGAATAAAGGAAGAGCTTGGGAAACAATATAAATTGTCACGTTTTTCGCATATAACAACCCTACCTAAATTGCCCACCTCACACCTCCCACGAATAGAGTCCAAACTCGGGAAACAAAACTACTTGTCACGTCCTTCGCCAACTTTGTCGAAGAACTCATAGAACACCAAATCGCACTCGACGTACGTTTCGCCTCGACACCGAGGCATCCTCAGGAAATCGACCTGATGATCCTGATGATTTCCGAAGAATTGAATAAACGCCTTAATGTTGCAGAAAGCTTTTCAGTTGGATCATACGATAGTTAAGAAAAATCCTCATCCAGGATGCCATCGTTGACTTTGTTCTTATAATCGTCTTATTTCAAGATAACTACTGCGTTCCCTTTGTCTGTTTTCTAATAACTTGCGCTAGAACGTTTTTATTTGTGTCATCATTTCTATTTAAAATAACAGTCTCGGAAACCGGCGTGTCAGTATGAAAAAGGATAATCAATGTGGAGGAAACAAGGCAGGTTTGCCAAAACCGTGAGGTTTAGCACTCGATACTTTCTGCCTACCGCAAGGGACTTGGCGTGAAGATATGTATGTATGTCATTCTTCTTATTTAAAATCGTTGCTATCTCTGCAATAGCTACCATATTTTCTAAAAATTATTGAATCAGTTTAGTAACTGGATTGCACTTTGGGCCTTAAAAACTGCCATTTCACCTTCTGAAAACTGGACGTCTATAATATTTTTAACCCTTGGATAAAATGTATGTCGTCAATGAATAATTTGAAAACTATTATCGTTATGGGTATGCGAGGAGTTTCGCTTTAGATATTAAAGTTTCCTTGATTGATTTAAATTCTTGCCACGGGCTTTAATGGAGGCGTAATTTGGATATACAGCAAATTTGCGAGGCGGAGTAAATATCTTGATGGCTTGCCTTCCAATATCATTAAAAAGTAAGTAAGTAGTAACTAGCCAAAAGTATCAAACGGTAGGAGATATCTTCGATTTAATGCTTAATCTGTAACAAAACGGCAAGGAAATAGATTCAACAATAGTAAGCTTGTTTGTTTGAACAAAAATATGTAACCACCATTTTGTTATGGCGCCATTTTAAATGAACAACAATACTAATTTACAGATGAAGGTGTATAGTTGCATTGTGCTTAAAACCAAAGGCTTATTAATATTTAAGCAAACCATATTTAAGCAAACCATCATCCGAACTGTTGTCGGAATCCGAATCTTATGAATTATGATTGCATGTTTTTGTCGAGTTTCAACCAATCTAGTAAAAATGAAACAAAATACAAGAGTCAAGTACTATCATACCTCTAGTTTAATTCTGCAAACGTCTAGGATTTTAGTCCTTGCTGATAAAGGTTGCTCTAAAAAAAATAACACATAATGTTTTTTTTAATGTCACTTTTTACGTCGACTAACTGCGAAAAAAGAGAACCCTTATAGATTCGTCATGTCTGTCTGTCGGTCTGCCCGTATGTCACTACCACTTTTTTCCGAAACTATAATAGCCACGCTGTTAAAACTTAACTTGTAAAGATACGTATTCTATGAACCGCGTTAAGATTTTGTCATAGAAATAGAAAAACAAAAAAAAACTCAAACCTTTGTTCATCAAATCTGTAAGTATGAGTTATTTATGAATAGGTTTACAAAAATGACATTTAGGTTTGTACTACAGTTTTTTTCTAAACTAAAGAGTTTGCGCGAGAGGTACTTAAAGTTGTTGGGAAAGTGTGTCTCACTATGTGACTTCTAAAATTAGGCAAATGTAAAACTGAAAAAAAAAACAAAATTTAAAATAAAACATAATTGGTAAAATATATAAACTTCCATCGAAAATTGGTTTGAACGAGATCTAGTTAAAGTAGGTTTTTGTTATAGGTGCTGCAAAACCAGTAATATAAATAGTTGTACCTCACAGTCTAGAGATGGCGCTGTCTGATTCGGAATCGCGCAATTGGGAGAATAAGCCTTTGAATTCAGTGTCTGATATTTTCGGGTTCGAATGTCTAGCGGTCCGGTATTGGACTTCTTATTTTTGACGTCCCGGGCATACTCCCCGGGATCGTTATTGAAATATCGAACTGATAAAGGGTAGAATTAGTAGTAAGTTTTA
>NJDD01004542.1:8230-37722 GCA_002245505.1 Calephelis nemesis | reverse complement strand
CACACACACACACACACACACACACACACACACACACACACACACACACACACACACACACACACATACATTCTCTTTTTACGTCGCGGGTTAAAAGTACGCCTGAAACATAATTTATAACGATAGGTAAAAACATCCTTAACCAAGGGCATTGATGACGTCATAATTATATTATAATTTTATCATTTGGCTGAAAGCCTTAGACATTAACAGCGTGTTTTATTGCTAGTCCTGTAATCGTTAAGATGTCGTTTTATGAAAATGTTAGACTAATTTTATTTACATGTAGAATATTCGGAGTTTTGCCAGTACGTGGTTTATTAAATACCGATAGTGAAATGTCACGGTAAGTATCTAAGCACGTTTCGAGATTTACACACTTAATTTTATTTACGCCAAGTCCCTAACGGAGTAGGCAGAGAGTATCAAGTGCCATATGTCGTGAATCTTGCAAACCTGATAGCTTTCTTCACATTCATTACCTTTTCATACAAACACGCCGACTCAGAGACTCTTGACACCACCCGCGGACAAAACCCTACAAATTATTCATGGTAAGATATAAAGACCCTTTCTAAAAGCCATGTATATTAGTGGTGCGTCACTATTGCAGAGTGGATTTTATGACACATTTGCCAAAAGCTAGATATATTTCTCTTCAATTGAAAACAAATACGAGTACCACTATGAAAATAAGACTTGCCACTTGGCCAAACAACAAGATCATAGGACGGCGACATTCAAACCCAATAGACATCATCGAATAACTATTTGTATCACATGAAATTTATTTCTATGTGAATAATGTTGGCAGCGACAACAAATGCTTTTATGATTTAATTAAACCCAGAGACTCCATGTAGTTTTTATCTACTTCTGCTGCTGTAATGACAGAGTTATGTTCCAGTTCATGCCTGACTCCTCGGCCTCGGGATAGCGACACCAAAAAAATATATGATGTTTACATGCTACGATTGTCTCTTACCGTCAGCAGAACCATGCACGTAAATAACCATACGAATCCCCTGATGGTAAAAGATAGTCTGGGCCTGTAAATGTTGTGGATGAGTCGCTGTCTTGTGACCAGGTTGACTCATTGTGCAAGTTTACTGGCTTTCCTACCTTCTGGACTGGAAAATGATACGGGCGTTACAGCGGCTAGAATAAGTGAGACGGGAAACCCCTATTCGTGCAATTTGCTGCACACCACTTTACTAACAGTGATATAGTTCATAATTACCCATTTCGCATTCGCTCGTCTCTTACAATCTACCTCTACTCAATATAATACGTAAATCGCAGCTGTAGTATAGTGGTTCGGTGATGGCGTTGACTAATTGACGTCACGGATTCAACTTTTCTAAAAATATTGCCCAGGATTTGAAAAGTGCACCGCTGTCGATAGATCTACCACATTGTGGGACTAATTACTTTTGGATAATCGTGGGTGTTCTGGATGTAGCTCTGCCTACCTCTTTGGGGAGGCCATGCCCTATACGAGGACATTTACTTGCTTGCCTATTTTAGTCGTAAGATCAAAATCAAGAGAGGTTTAGGTATTATTTATAGTGCGTACCGCGACTTCTCCGCGCTGCAAGGCTGTTTACGCGACTATCTGCGCGGATGGAGTTAACGCGGTTGTGACCAGTTTGATCAAGGTCACTGGCAAAAATGGGCACAGAAATAGTAGCAACAACCTGGCTTTTATGGAGTAGAAAGAAAAACATTAAAAGATATTGTGTTCATTCACTTCCACGAAGCACAATTCTAAATGAGATATTTATGGTATCATATGAAACACATGCACCTACGGTGATCCGCGTGGTTATGCTGTGCCCCGTGTGTTTATGCGCCGCCTCTCGTGCGATTGTGGCGAGAGCACCGTTCGACCGCGCTGTCGTGCAGAGTTCATGTGTAAGGTATCTACGGATTTAAAAGAGGTAATGCAACTTAAGATTCGCTTCACCGCCTACTGCGGCGATGCGTATAGCCGTGTGTTAATCGCCTATCTTTTTTTTATATTTGTAAATATTTATATATTTAAGTGATATGTGCCCGGTTAGTGCCCGGTGCTTGCCGCCTATAACATTGTGGGACTTAGTGTCTTCGGCTAGTTGTGGGTGACCTGGTTGTGCCTCTGCCTAGCCCGCCGGGGATAAGGGCGTTAAGATACTTCATCTTTTTTTAGGGGATCCTACAAAACAGTATTCAGCCTGTACTTAGTATTCACTTGGATATCATTATTCGGGAGCCTCTTTACACAATATTGTATTTTTTTTGTTAAAGGAGACGACAAAAACTACGATCATGGTAAATGATTCCTTATATTTTCATTATTTATAAACTTATCTTTAGGTACAAAAAAATGCACACCTATTTAATAAAGGAAATTGCCAAATTCGAGTCGGATTCGTTCTTCAGTAGCTAAGTAGGTACTTAGTAGCAAGCATAGATTAGGAAATACACATCACATTAATTACTTAGCCTGCCAACCCGGCGAACTCCGCATTGCTTGACATTAACAGTCCATTAACCATACAGAACCATTGTTCTTTTTTTCCGTTTTATCTACAATTGTCCCGATTTTTCATACCTAAGCAATAATTAATATATTAAAAAAAAAATTGCAAAATTGGTTCATCCGTTCAGGCGTGATGCGATGACGACGTAAAACAGGGGATGCATGTAATATATGGTATGCACTATCCAACCACCAAAAGTATATTTTTTAAAGAATAAATTAAAATAAATTCAAGAAAAATTGAATCCTCTCAAAAACCAATATATAGGCAATACAGTTGTCTATTTTAGCTACACTTAATTGAAGGGTTGAGTTCGAGAATGGTTTGATTGGTTGGCATTATTTTCAATTCTACTAAAGAAAATCACCCCAAATATGGCGATTGGTAAAAGTTAAGAGTTTTTGGCGATATAATCCATTTTTAGATTTGAACTGAGATAATTATGATATTTTACGTAGGTTTAATTAACATTCAATATTTTTGGTACTGGCGATCTCGATATCCAGTGTCAGTTAAACCGGTTTTAGACTGAATATCTCGAAATATAATGCGATTCTTGTTATTTTGAAAAGGACATTAGATAGATTATTTCTTCTTACTTATGGCTTATACTTCTTTATTATGGCTTCTTACTAATGACGTAAAATTAATTCCCAGTAAAACTAATTTCATGACATTTAGAAACCGTGTTGCTTTGACAGTACCATTATCTATTGGTTTTGAACATCAAATAATACATGAAACAGAAGTGACGAAGTTTTTGGGTGTTACTATAGATTACAGGATGTCCTGGAAGCCACATATAGAAGTTGTTTGCAGCAAACTCAATCTGTTTGCATATGCATTATATATGCTTTCCAAAGTTGTAGATACTTCTACTATTTTAATTGCGTATCATTCATATGTAGTTTCTACATTGATATACGGTGTGATATTCTGAGGGAACTCATCACATATACAATCTGCATTTGTAGCTCAGAAAAGATGCCTAAAAAACATATTTAAGATAAAAAAAATAGATAGTTGTAAGCCATGTTTTATCTATCATAGACTGTTAACTTTGCCATGCATTTATGTCTATGAAACTGCAGTATTTGTTAAAACTAATTTAAATTTATTTGAAAACTTAAAGAGTGATCGTCATCAACATAATTTATGTGCCTTGCCACACCAAACTGCTTTGTTCGGTAACAATATTTGTGGCATGGCAACAAAGATTTTTAATAAACTACCGCCTAGTGTGAAACAAATTAAAAATATCAATAGTTTTAAACATGAAATAAAAAAATCTATGTAGCAAGGCTTACTATAGTATTAATGAGTACTTCTCTGACATTTTATAAATTGTGCGACAGGTATTAATAATATAACAATATAAAATAAAATTATCAATTAAATTTTTACCTGTAATTTTTTCTTTATTAGTATCTTAGATTGAATATTATAACTTATATTGTAATTATTTTTTTTGACATTTGTATTACAGATTAAGACTATGACTTGTGAATTTATATAATATGACTGGTATGCACAATGAACATAAAATTATCAATTTAATGTTTGGCTGTAATAATAACTTTATTTATTTTTAAATCAAATGATGCAATTATTATTTTAAACTATTTTTTGACTTTTTATTTTAGATTAATACTATGAACTATGAGTGTACGTTAATTAATTTAGAACATAGGTTAAATTTATTATCATTTCAAATAAGTGTAAATTTGTATGATTGTATTAAATCAAATTAATATTAATATTGACTGTAAATTGGTTTATTTGTTTTGTATTAATTTCACAATCGTACGCCTTATAGGCAGAATATAGAGTTCAAATAAAATTTGTTAACAACTGGCTATGTACCTATATTCGAACAATAAATGAATTATGAATTATTTCTTTCTGAATCCAACGATACTAAAAGCTATTTAAAAAAAAACTATTAAAACCATCCTCGAACTCAACCCTTCAATTGTATATTTTCAAAAGATAATGTTGCTTGCAATTTTTTTCTCTATTTGACCAACGAAAAACTTTTCCTATGACATTTGAATAGTTTTAAAACAATGAGTTGCAGAAAAAAAATGTAAAGTCTTTGTCTAGGTTTTTTTAAATATGCGACGTCAATTGACGTTTCAGAAATCCATTGTTTATATTTCACGTTTTCACTATTATAGTTTACTTTGCAGCGGGGTTAATATATAGGCCAATCGCAGCAGGAACATTGGTGCTGTTGATGAATTTAAATAAAAAATGGCGCCAAATCCTGGACGAAATTGAAGGTATAGAGCGATTATTACCGTCTAAAAATCAAAAGTCTTCAAGCTTTTCCATAAAAAATACAACAATATTTTTATTTGTCTTTGCATTAGGTAAGTTGAAAATGTGACATTTATGTAATTGTTTTTTAAAGTATTCTTTTATCGCATCTATACATACTACAAACTACAAATAAATAAATCTAAAGTCTGTTTGTAATATTAAAAAAAACTCTTTTGCTATGCCTAGAATAAGGATACCAAAAATAAACATTATGTCTTACAATTTTTCCCTGTTTAGTTACATAACGGATAAGTTTTATCAGGAGCTATTTTTTTTAATTTATGATGTTGTTTTAATTGGCCATTGTCGATATTAAATATGTCCTCTCATTTTTTCATTTTTACAGTTGAACATGTTTTTCATATAATTTACTCAATACAAGTAACTCACCATCAGACAGATTTTACATTGGAGACATATTTTACCAAAACTTTCCGTTGGATGTTTAATAACGTCCCATATAGTCCATTTCTGGGATTCATGCTTCAGGTATGCTTTTTTATAATACAATATTATGAAACAGTGTCATGTCTGTGCGTGTACGTTGACACACACACACACACTATCAATTAGATAGTGTATCAACGTACACACCCAGACATGACGCAATCACAAGTAAATAACTCGTCCAAACGTTTCCCAAAATTACTAAACTAAAATTAAAAGTAAAAAATAAAGCCCCGCTTATAAAATAAATGTGTTTAAAATAACGGTTGTTCAAGATTCCGGCACCGCCTAGTTTGCGAACCTCTTGTAAATCAAATTAATAGAAAGAAGAAGATAAGCACTAATAATCTCCAAATTATTGCTATGTCATTTTTCTCTTTAATAGCTATACGAGTATGAAGTTTAGAATTTACACTGTATATGTGTGTGTGTGTTAGGTGTGTAATTATGTGAATAAATAGATAGATATGTGTGCGTGTATATGTGTGTGTGTAATCCTCGAATACCTACTTGCAAACTAGTCGAGTTCGGACCCATTAGATTCGTATTAACTAAATAGATTTCTTCATATTTACTATGATAACAAGGACCACATAAAAGAACTGGGAGGTAGCTGATACATCAGAGTTTTAAGGTTATGGTACTATGTTTCGTAAAGCTTGCAGTTTATCTAAAGTGTGTGTCTGTCTGTGGCATTATAACTTTTGAAGGGATTAACCGTTTGTCTGGGGCTCATCGATTTTTTTTTAATTTTTAGTTTATATTGTACATGGATGTTTTCTATTTTCTTTTTATTAGATTCTTAAGCGGCAGAACCAATTTAGTTGGAAACTCATTTGCACGTTGCTACGGGGTCCTGAATGGTTTCGATTTTTTACCACCATATGAGGCTATAAAGTTCTACGGGTTTTTTATTTATAATATTTACTACGAAAAGTCATATTTCAACACATTTATTACAAGACTCTTTACTTCTTTAAATCGTTCAGATCAGAATCAGAGATCATTTTTTACGGCATTAGAGGGCAAATAAGCATGTTGATTTTGTTTTTAAATTTAAAAGGTACGATAACGATTCAAGAATCAGAATAACAATTGGTGCTAGGTAGTTGAGGGTTAAGAATCAAAGAAAAAACTAAACTGTTACGGGTGAACACAATAAATAGTTATGTATATTTTATCCCGAGTTGTTTTATGGATAAATTGGTTAACTTTATCCACAAAAACGTAACAGTCATAAGTCTATGAGTATTTGAGCTATATATATAAGAGCTGTGCTTGTTAATATTTTTCAGATTTTGGCATTGGCGTTAGCATTTGCCATCATTCTTGAGTAAAGCGGCGGCCTCACTGTTACTCAAGCTCATTTAGTGACATTTGGCAACGAAGAACTACACGATACACGAATGTCTTTTGATTATTTCATTTTTGCACACTAACAACAAAATTGTAACAAAAGCCACGAAAAATTACAAATTTCACTCAATATAAAAACTAAAATACTATGAAAAAACTACCATACTGACCATATTTGCTCTCGATAGCGGGGAAACTACTTCTTTTTATTTTGTGATTAAAATACAAATAACTTCTTAACAATAAAAAATACTTTCAGATAAATAAGCTGCAAACAAGGTTTGTCTATATTTTTATCGACGCTTTGGTTTTTGCTGTGTCTGCGTATCTGGTGCTGAAGTTCAAATATTTTAATAAACTCGCATTCCAAAGACAGGTAAGTTTTTTTCCATTCTTCCTTACTAGGAGTAACTAAACTATGCAACCAGCCTTATGTAAACAGCGTCGTTAGTATGACCTTAAGCACTTCTTAATAAAAAAATACTTAGAACAATGATAATTATAACAAAACAACAAAAAATGTAGTTGTGATAATTTCATTTTTGATGCTCATACTTTAGAAATTGGATTTTGACTACTCAATATATAAGTTGGAGACAATATATATTACCAGATATCATTTTTACGGCATTAGAGGGCAAATAAGCATGCTGATTTTATTTTTGAAATTAGAAGGCACCATAACGATTTAAGAATCAGATTAAGAATCAAAGAAAAAAAATTTTTTTCACGTGGACCATTCAAGTGGTACATGTGCGTAGCGATATTTTTATAAACTTCCACCGTGTAGAAATTGCACCCGTGGATTGAGCACAAGAAAACAGCTTTTTTATTTTAAATGAACATTAGCAGAACTGTAAGATTCTTGCTGTTACAGATGTTTAATATAAATTACAAAAGGTCTGTTTGACCGTTGCTCATTCAGGGCTAAACTGCTGAACCGCTTTCGATAAAATTTGATCTGCTTATAGTCAAAAGTAGGAATTCAAGTACAGATTAATTTATTTCCAAATATTTGCTTTAAGAAGCTACAGTTAATAAGGGGTGAAAGTTTTGTAAAAATATCGTAAATATTCTACGGTGACAAAGTCTTGAGCAAACACCTTGTTTTGCATTTACAAAAGTTCAGTATTTCTCAAGAACCTAAGGAAAGAACCTAGGAACCTAAAGAAATTACTTATAAGACTATCATCTACAAAAAGTTGTAGTGATATTATTTGTTGAACGTGGCAATACTCTCGTGTAGCCAATTAACTTTCTCGTGATATCCTGTACAGATTAAAAGACAAAAGTGTAGCCTTCTTTACTATGCGTGGAATAGATAAACTGCCTCCCTGACAGGTATCTTACAAGAAGCGGGCAATAATAAATGGGTCAACTAACAAAACCACTGGTGGTTATGTGTCGTACTACAATATTTTCAGGTAATAAACCACGACCTTACCTATTCATACCGCCGTAATGAACGTATCATGTTCCAGTCCGGAGGGATAGTTGGTAGACTTGCACATTTAGCCACAATGTAGCAACCAACCTACAAAATTCATCTGACCTTTCAAATAAAAAAATATATTTTCCAGAAACAATGCACCAGGAACACACGTTGGATGGATCTCCAGTCGCACTACACTCGGCTGAGCAGATTAGTTAAACTGATAGACAAATATTTTAGCGGGTTCATATTGCTGTCATTTGCTTGGAACATGTTACTGATTTGCAGGATCATTTTTTATATCATTCAGTAAGTATGGTTATCATTACAGGAAAACACAGAGGCTTATTTTCAAGGTTTATGTCATAGAGATGTTTTCATCAAAAAGTAACACTTAACAATATATACACTATATATTGTAAAATAGTCAGAAATTATCGAGTGCAATTGTTAGACCTGTCTATCTTCCTCCATATTTTATTCTCCACACATATTATAGCTTTTGATCCATTACTTTACTAACCTAAGAATTTGGCAACATTTTATCAAAATCAGTAAGATAATAGCAGATATGTTAGTAATAGGTCAGGGCAAAAGTTTCGTGTTTCTAACGTAATCAAACCTCTTTGGCTATGCTGAATTTAACTGGCTGGTTTTAATACCACTTCAAATGTGACATTCTGAAGATACAATAAATTAAAAATAAGAGTTTTGGCGCCATCGTGAATGAAGATGGTCGTATTTTTTTATAATTATTGATTTTCGCGTTTATATTGAGTGAAATTAGTTAATTTAGGTGGGAATTAGTTTAGTTTTGTTCAGTGAACGTGCACAAATGAAATAATCATGAAGTAATTAGTGTATCGTGAATTTCCTCGCTGCCGCTAAATCTCCCAAAGTGTGCTTGTGTAAAGTTACCACCGCTTTACTCAAGAGCCTGACGTGACTTTGTAAATAGTGACTAATGACTGTGTAAGAATAATTAACGGAAGACATGTTACTAATGACGAAATAATTAATACGGAAGACGTGGCAGCATGGCCTAAAGGTCTTAGTCGGCCCCAGAAAGGGCAAAATAACTTAAAAAAATTAAAAATAAAGTTGAGGTTCATGAGGTTGGCGGGAACGGTGAGAAGGGAGAAGACGCGCTTCTCGAGGGTTCTCTCTAATGTATAAGAAAAAAATGTGTAATATAATGCAAATGTATTAGAATCATTGACTAACACCCATAGCACAAGCATATAATTTGCTTACTTTGGGGTTAGATTCAATTTGTGTAACTTGTAACTTGTCCAGGGAAATGAATTAACTTGTAAATGATATGTAAATATGATTCAGTAAATAAACTACGCTAGTGTAAGACAATTGTAGTTTTTTATCACAACAGAAGAGGCAGAAGACTGGACAAAAAATAAGATTTCATACTAAACAAGTAATAGAAAAAAAATATTTATCTACGAGTTTACTTAATGTAAAACTGCTATCAAAAACATAGAGAAAACAAAAGATTTATTCATACGTTGTCGTGAAAATTTTGGCGCCATCGTAAAAGAAGTTGATTTTAGCATTCGGAATTCTAATTTAATAATTGTAAACTCAAGGATATGACATATAACAAAAGAAATTAACGGAGAAACGTAACATGAAAACTTAAAGAAATTACAATCGAAAGACGTATTCAAGGACTTAAATAACCTCTGAACGTAGTAAAGGAATTGTATATTTAAAAAAAGAAAAACAAAATAATAAGAAACTTAAGAATTGAATTGAAAATAAGTAACAAGAAAAATAATGTATTAATATGGAAGACGTCTCAGCATGGCCAAAAGGTCTTAGCCGGCCCCAGAAAGGGACCAAATAAACTATTAATACAAAATAAAGTTTTCGCGCCATCGTGAATGAAGATGGTCGTATTTTTTCATAATTATTGAATTTCGTGTTTATATTGAGAGAAATTAGTTAATTTAGATAATTGATTTAGTTTTGTTCAGTGAACGTGCGCAATTGAAATAATCATAAGGAAATTAGTGTATCGTGAATTTCCTCGCTGCCGCCAAATCTCCCAAAATGAGCTTGTGCAAAGTGACCACCGCTTGTAAATAGTAACTAATGACTGTATAAGAATAATTAATACGGAAGACATGTGACTAATGACATTATAAGAATTAATTAATACGGAAGACGCAACAAGGCCTAAAGGTCTTAGCTGGCCCCAGAAAGAGACAAATTAACTTAAGAAAATATATAAAAAAACTAGGAGTTTTGGCGCAACCATAAAAGAAGATGGTTATAGCTTTTTTGTAATTATTGAACTTCGTTTAAATTAGTTAATTTAGGTTGCAATTATTTCAATTTTGATTAGTTCAAGTGCACAAGTGAAATGTTAAAAAAAAGAAAGAAATTATTGTATCGTGTCTTTTCTCGTTGTTGCCAAATCTTACTAAATAACCTTTAGTAACGAGGCCAACGCTTTACTCAAGACCCTGACATGACTTTGATTTATGACCTAAAATGACTTTTAACTGGTTAAAAGAATATATTTATACGGAAGACGTAGCAGCATGACCTAAAAGTCTCAACCAGCCCCAGAAAGGGGCAAATTAAGCATAAAAAATAAGGACTTTTTGCGCTATCGTGAAAAAAGATGGACGTATTTTTTCGTAATTATCCTCTCGAGCGCCCGGCCACCGTTCCACGGTGTACTTTTTTACCCCCGATAAGCGCCCGCCACCGTTACACGGTGATCACGCAGGTTGTTCAAAAAAATATTAAAATGAAGCTTGTGAACAATGTTTGTCCCTTTCCAATTTATAAAACATTGTAGCTAATGAAACAAACAACAGATCTATGTTACATACATGTATATATTAGACGTTTGTTTATTCAAAAAGTCAAGTACCTACTCTTTGAAGTGGGTGATGCCATATTGGTCTCGGCAGTTAGTTCACTTTGAGGCGTGATTTTATCGTGTTGTGGTTGAACTATTGCAAGAAGAAACTTTTTGGTAAGTAGCTAATGTTATTCTTAATAAATAGTAAGATAATTTTCATTATAAGTTTGCTACCCAGAACTCGTTACCAGTATTTAGATTACTATGTATGCCTACACGAACAAAACCGTTACAATACCATTCGTTTTTTTCTTAAATAAGCCTTATTTGCTACTTAAACTTGTGTTTAATTGGTAGAGAATTTCATTAACTATATTGTGTGATAAATAGAGGAATTGTTAGTATTTAATTAAATCGGAAAAATAAATAATAATAACGATGTGTAACCATCAACCGCTGCACGGTGGCGGGACGCCCCGAATTTATACCAATGAACACAGAAGTCGTGGAGACGCCTTAAATATTTAAATCTTTTATTGACTCGATATTCCCACGAAAATGTTGGATTGAACACCGTCTACGCTCAATGTGTCAAGTACTACTACTACACTTTTTAATTTTTGTTTTCTTTGATTGATTTCTTTTTGTTTATTTTATTAATATTTTCTATAAGTATACACAAAAATGTTTTTGAAAGAAATAAAAATTTTATTATTAAATGTTAATTTAGCTGGTGATTACTTCAGTTTTGTTCAGTCCAAGCGAACGGGTAAAATAATTATGAAGAAATTAGTGTACTGTATATTTCCTCGTTGCCGCCAAATCTCACAAAATGAGTTTGAGAAAAGTGACCACCACTTTACTCAAGACCCTGACATGACTTTGTACATATGACTTTTAATAATAATCTATACCTATAATAAATCTGTGGAAGGGTCAATTCTTTACATTGAAAATATTGAAAAAATAAATAGCAGTGGTCATTACTGGATCGATACCAAACCCAAATATGTGTTTAAAAAATTTTTGTGTGTCTGTCTGTATGTTGAGGCATCACGTGAAAACTAACGGTTCGATTTCGATGAAACTTGGTATAATTATACCTTATTATCCTCGGCATAAAATGGGATAATTTTTATCTTGGAAAAATACGTTGAAAAAAATCTAAATTTTTCAGTTTTAGATCTACATCCGCGCGGACGGAGTCGCAGGCGTAAGATAGTAATAAATAAATACGGAAGACATAGCAGCATAGCCTTGAGGTCCTAGCCGGCCCCAGAAAAGGACAAATTAACTAATAAATAAGAGTTTTGGCGCCATCGTGAATGAAGATGGTCGTAGTTTATTCATAATTATTAAAATTAGTGTAAATCATGAGTAAAATTAGTTAATTTAGGTAGGAGTTAGTTTAGTTTTGTTCAGTAAAAGTGCACAAATGAAATAATCATAAAGAAATTAGTGTATCGTGAACTTTCTCGCTGCCGCTAAATCTCATAGACGAGCTTGAGCAACGAAACCACTGCTTTACTCAAGACCCTGACATGACTTAGACTATGGCTTATGACTTATGATCTAAACTAAAATAACTTATGACTGCTAAAAAGAATTTATTTATATAAGAAAAACATGGCAGCATGGCCTATAGGTCTTAGTCGGCCCCAGAAAGGGGCAAATTAACTTAAAAAATTATTTTTCAAGCAAGCAAAATGAACTATGTGTTGGCAGTCATGAATGTATCGAGTGTATTAATTATTTTACTAAATTATATCTCGTTGTCTTAGTTGCATATTGGTTTGTAACTATTTATTAAGTGTGTAATTAATCAAGTTATTGTTGGCAGAAAGTAATGGCTACTACTGATACAGTCAGTATATTTATCCGAATATCCGCTTGAATGTTATGTTGACCGGTAAAGGAAGTTTCACTGTTGCCTGATAAGATTATATAAATATAACATAATTGGTGGTACTACGCATTCGTTGTTCAATTTTGAAACGGTAAATAATTGGATAGATGAATAAGGTTTGTTTTATTGGAAGAACCTAACACATGTGACGAAGAAATTCGGTACAATTTAAAGTTTCATTACAAAAATTGAGATAGCTCGGTTGGGATGTGTTGATGCATTCTCCGTATAGTCCTGACCTTGTTCCATCAGATTTGTTTACTGTTTCGGTCCTTGCAGAAATCTTTCGGAAGCATAAAGCTAACCTCAAAAGAACACTTTGATTATTACCTCTCAGATTTTTTAATCAAAAATCTTAACATTTCTACAGGAATGTAATCATGGATCATGGCACTACTCACAAGATAGCTATAACTCGTCGATAAAAATGGCACATACATATTATAAATAAATATACTCAAAAAAACCTTTATATAATATTATACGAAAATACTTTTCCCCCGACCTATTATGATACAATGTTAACTTTTACGTTTCAGGTATCAAAAAAGCGGAAAACTTACAGAATTTTTCCTGGGGTAAGTAATTTATAAGTGACTAGCACTACTAGCTTTGCACGAGTGGACTAACTTTTAATTTTACATTCAAAAACGTATCCTAGGTTCATCAGCTGTAATATCTGCTTCTTATAGTATTTTTTCCAAATCGGTGCTATTAAATACAAACACACACAGAAACAATCAAACTTTACCTCTTTGACATTAAAGTGTAGATGATATATCGACTACAGCTACCCGGTCCAGTAGTATTTTTAAATCATACAGAAAAATATAGAAAAATACATATAAAATTTCAATCTAATCGGTTTAGCCGTTTAAAGGTCGTAGCCTATTCAAATACAAAATAGCAGACAATCAAATCTTTCCTCTTCATCATAATAATCTTTATTAAAAATATGAGCAAAGCCGGGTGAGGTAGCTAGTGCTAATATAAACTCCCTTGGCCTCGGCGACATAACCGCGTTCGCGTATAGAAATTATTTTCTAGTGCAGGTAGGTAGGCAAATCCTTTATTTTTTTATTTCGTAAGTTCTTTGAATGTGATGTTCGATTTGATTAATCCAAAAAGTAATCTCAAGGCGTTGAAAACTTGTATATTAAATATTTTTTTAGATAAGTATTAATATGATATGAAGGTATAAATAACATGGTCCAAATATGGTCACTATTTTTAATAACTTTTAAAATGTATAAAAGTAGACATATTTCCTTGACTATATTAGTTAGTTACGTGGTATCACAATTTTTTTTAAAAAATATGAATAAATTCCTTAATGTTTCACAACATTTTTTGTACTATCATTATAACATTCTGAAACACATGACATGAAAGACAAAGAAATTTAAAAACTTACTTTTTTACTCTTCGTATTACATTAGGTACCGTTATATTTCGTTACAAATATATTCGATTTTCTATTTACAAATATAGCCCGTGTGCGTCAAGAATAGCATAACATGTTTCTAACGGTAAAAATAAATTCAAATCGGTCCAGTAGTTTCGGAGCCATATTAAACACAAACAATCAAATAAATACTTCTTTATTATTAGTATAGATAATTAATAAATAGTAAGTGATACTTTCTATACTATCCTCTGTATGATATACGTACAAAGTTTTGCAAATACAACAGAGATGAGATTTTGTAGACGTTTTTTCATTATGACATCGGGCCCTTTACAAAATGCTCTGCAAATACAAAGGGATTTGAGAATTTGTTAATTTCTCGTACCTACTTGTTGCAAATTACTGGAATTCTATAAGTTTCTTTTTTTATGTAGCAGTAAGATTATGAAGTTTTATAATAAGAGTAAAAGACATCGAGAACACAAGTGAATAATTTGTTTACTTTGGAGTAAATTCAATTTACGTAACATGTTTATTGATGATATTTATTGTTTCAGTGATTGATTAGTTCTTACATTATCAATAATAAAATTACCCTTTTTTTAGTAATCACTGGAGCGTGCCCGCGTCAATTTTTTTATCATTTTTTTATTCGCTAACAAAAACATTTGTTGTTTCTGCCACGATATCTCAAGTACATACGCTAAGTCGAAAACCTTTGGAGATGCTGCATACAATTCAGATGTCTGGATATACAATTGAAGTAAGTGTTTATTTAAACAATAATTCCGCTTACGGGAAATGAATTTCTTTTACTATCAGGTCATTTAAACATCAGCATTTATTAGATATAAATTTACTAACAGTTCCCACAGACATACATACATACATATCTTCACCCCGAATCCCTTACGGGGAAAGCAGAGAGTATCGATTGCGAAATCTCACGATCCTCGAAGACCTGTCTGGCTTCCTGCACATTCATTGCCCTTATTATACAAACACGCCGATTTTAGAGACCCTTGATACCACCCTTGGATAATAACCTAGCGATTTAGACTTCCGTGTTCCTACACCCATTTCCATTTGCATTGTATGTCTGCTTTGTCAATCATTCATCTTGTCAACTACATTAACAGTTTTTGAAGTATTATGTTAGCTAGCACTCCAAAAACTTTTTATTTTGTTCCTACACCAAAAAGAGACTTTCTTTTTGACTGCGTGATTTTTTATTTATTTGATATGCAAACATGATAATTGATAGAAGAAAATGTAAATTTTCTGAAAGCTATCTTTTAATCAAATTGCATCCGAAAACTAGAAGAATATATTAATGTTTGGATGTGTTTTTGCGGTTTCTGTGGTAGAAATAGTATTACTTGAATTAGAGGTTTTAAAGTAATTCTTGATAAAATAGCTCTCGTTTTCTTAAGTGAATTAGTGTTGAAACTTGAATCAGTTTTTTTTGTTTCATTGGTTTCAAATTCGATGATTAATATTTAAATGTATTATTTTTGCAGTTCCAACGCTTGATGGATCAGATCTACCACTCAGATGTTTGTCTCACAGGATATCAATTTTTCCGAGTCACTCGCCAGACGATTTTAGTAGTAAGTAAATAAAATCTGTGTAAAAAAACTAAGTCAGATTTACTAAGGGCCACTTGCACGTTCCCGAGCTAAGAATGTTTCTACCCTAGTGAGAATCTTACTCTAAGTTAGATTCTCGCTAAGGTTAAATCGTTTTATATTTGACAGTTTAACTCATTGTTGAACTTAACCCAGAAGCGTGCAAGTGGCTCTAAGACACTTAAAATCTTAGAACTAGCGCGGAACGGGTAGTTGTCGACTTATAACATTTAAATGCTAATTAGTTTTTAGATTCGTTGCAACCTCGAATGGAAGAATAAATATTAAAATATTTTAAAAATTACGATAAAAAATTACATAGTGGTAGCCGAGAGGTCAAAAGCAATGACTATTATACACAGAAAATAAATATATAATAAGAATGAATAAACATATAAATGTTATTGGACACAAACCATTGACCTCTAAGTATATGAACATGAATGAGTTACCAAAAAAGCCTGCCGCTGGCTACTAAATATGGCTGCCATTTGACATTACTAAGGCTGTCCAAAAAACGTAAAGTATCGATATCGATACATAATCCATAATCTTAAAATAAAAAAAATTTCAATAAACCCCCGACAAACCAATTTTTACGATAGTTACGTTTCTAACGATAAACACACACTATCGCACACATTTTGATGTGCTTTAGGCAAACTCCAAATATAATAAAACACAATACAGTCAACTTTTAAAAAGTATGATCAATCAGCAACCTCCCAGTTCTTTCATTAGGAAGGACCTAATACCTCAAGGTATTCACTATAATATTTGTTGCATCTATAGATCACGGTTCTATTTTATCACCGCCATGTGCTTGTCCACACACTTATTACGTAAAATACCAATTTTCAATTTCGACAAAATTTGGTATAGTAATTGTTTTTGACACTTTAAAGAAATATATCTAAATAATATTATCACGCTGGCAAAGCCGCGGGCAACAGTACAAAACAAAGTTTGCGTCAGAAAAGATAGTACCTATTTCGATATCGATACATGATCTATTAATATAGATATGAATTATTATTTACCTCTCGATTGAAATTGCTACTAATGTATAGCTACTCAGTTGGCTTATGAATAGGGAAATGCAATGAAAAGAAAGAAATAACATATTTTCACTTTTCACCAGCAGATTTTTTTTACATTGTGATGTGCAAATATGTTTACTTTTACATAAGTTAACTCTTTATTTTTATTACAATATTCATTATCATTACAAAAAAATGTGATCAGATTATATTCAAACCAATTTCCTTACTTAAAAATGAGCACTTGAAATAATTCTTGTAACGATAGACCATGATTGATATTTTCAGTGGCAATGGTATTATACATTTTTATCTTGTCCAAATATTCTTTCTTGGGAACGTAAAATGAAATATCGACAGTTGTTATAATATACTTCACTATAAAAATTGAACACTAAATATGGATTCTTGGCAAGCCTGACAAATGTCATGACGTCAATTTAAATCGACGCCAAAATGAGCATAGACAAAAATGTCGTTATCTCTTCCGGCGTACATAATATCAACATTTGTTAAAAAGAGACAAAGAGATGTTCTTAAGTTATATGTCGATTCGAACGGTATTTATACAACTAAATTTGCTATATAACATTGTTGCACTTCTTTATATTTTACTATTTCTATGGCACAAACACACATTAGTATAAAGGCAAACGTCAAAAAAGGAGCAAGACCATAGATTTAGGATGTAAATAAAGACTATAGTCCTTCTTTTTCTGCTGTTGTTTCTACGGGTCAGTTTGGTAACTACAACATGTAAGTGAAGCTGCAGGGAACAGCTAGTATCTGATAACTAGTAGGCTAAGGATAGTCTAATACCCAAAATCAAAGATAAATTAATACAAAAAAAAGGAACGTTACGCTTAATACACAAGCTTTATGTAATCGAAAATATAAAACATGTATTTCTGTTTATTTTTATTACATCAACTTTTTTTTTATTTACAGATGGGGTCAACTATTATTACATACGAGTTGGTACTTTTACAGTTTAATGCTATAAACTAAGTAATTAAAGTTTAATAGTTGTTCTAGACGGTTGTAAATACTGTTTGCAAACATCGGCTTTCATCTGTTTGAACAGTAGATTAAATCGAAATTTCATAATAAACGGAAGATGGAAACAAAGGAACAAATGGAAGAAACAAATGGAAACAAAGGTTGTTGGAAGGTGTGTTTACAACCTTCTACAATATGCTTAAGCTTTCGTATGAAAACAGAATTGAAATAAAGAATAGTATCAATATCTTTGTCTTTACGTTAGCAATAAGCACCTTGTACATTTAAAAAATACGAAGTTCAAACCCAACGTAAAAAAATTAACAAGAAAATGTTTAAAGAATATTAAAAAAAAACATTAAAATATACTGGCTTATTTAAAATCCCAATAATTCCAAAATTGTTAATTAGGTTCTTTAAGCTAAACGTATTTTTCTCGAATTACATTCTAAAGTTAACGAGTTCAAACCAAAGTGGCGAGGTTTTTTAATGAATTCAAATCGTCTACAGAAAATCAGGTGTTTCTGTAAATCGTACCGAGGAACTGTAGAAAAGAATTTCTTTGCTGTGAAAACACTTTGAATAAAAGTATTTCTACAATTTATATTACGTTTGTTCTTGATTGTTGTTTTTACGGTAGTTTATAAAAATGTTTCATGCATATTGCTCCAGGTCCTTTGTAAAGACTAATAGTCTATCTAGTGGCGACAGAAATAGGCAAGGCTGTTGTACCTATCCGGGCTATCCGCTGCGAAACTCTACGATCTAGTCACATGTAACGGTGTTAATAACGGTAAGCCTATGCATGCCTTTTACGAGCTACTTGGTGGGAAGGCCGATGGTCTATTCTGCAAAGGAGCCCGGACCCGAAAGTAGAGGCCTGAGGCCTATTTCTTTACATTTATTTTTTCTGCTTTTCGGCCTTCTATCTATTTAGGAAAGTTTTAAAAAAATATTTTTGTGACAAACTTTTATTAGTAAGCCCAGCAGCAGACTTGAGAAAACTTCAAGATGTATCAAAACACAAAGGAATGTTATGAATTTTATGAGTTCCTATGTCCACTTTCCGTTTCCATCACCAGATGTTATGTCATTAATTTTCATTCATGCTTTATATAATGAGGATTTAGGGTTGATACCCGATTACACATGCATGCAAAATTACAAACATCTAGACAGGTGAAACTAAGAGCCAGTTCAGAATCTGCGTTTTTATAATATAACTGTGACTGCATACTGTCTGCTGTCATAAGGTACTTGAGCTACATATAATCCGTCCACATGCTGACTCACGTTTCTTGATGCCCGTGTCAAACGCTAGCAAAACGCGCGTAATGGCGTACCCCTATCGAGTCGAGATACGCGGGCGTTATTAGATCTACGCGCGTGTGGACGTATTTTGTTCAAAATGGAGCGTAATAGGTGTGCGAGGTAGTTGAAAACACTGGTTGTAAACATTAATTTTGCATCCCTCTATAATCGTAGTCAATCGTAATCCCTCTATAGTCGTAATAATGTATGTAATCGGTAGATGGAAACAAAGTTTTCTCTAATGTTACCATTCTTGAAAGGCAAGTTTACAACCGTCTATAACTACTCTATATATATAACTCTAACTCCATGTTATCTATCCGTGCAATATCTGTGGTATCTATGTTTCGGTCATTTTTGACATCAATAATGCAATGTGTTCGCTACCTTATCATAATATAATTTCCTCTTGAAATATCTGCAATAATCAAGTCGAACCAGCTCCGTACCTAATATCGAAGTAAACAAAACCTGGAGCAAGGGTATTTTTACAGTCGACGTGATATTTGATGTTTATAAAGCTAACATTTCTGATTCCTTTCCACTCAGAGGGAGTCTTCCTAAATATTTTTTCATTTTTAAAATATTTATCTAATAAATTGATTGAATACTTATACCAAACCAAACTAAAATACACTAAATTCGACGTTATATTTGAGTTCCATTCTTAAATAAAGATCTATAATAAAGGCTATAGCAAGGTTAGTCAAAACTAAGAGGAAGTAGTTCTGTGTAGAGGATTGGTAACGCCGGTTTAACTATTTCGGAATTTTTTTCAAAAACGAGTGGTCGGACAAAAAACATGAAACCTCCTCAGGTTTTCTTTGTTTGATCAACCTGTTAACCAAGGTCAAGAAGCTGACATGTGTCAAAATCTAGATATATTGCAGTAAAATGCTTTGCAGTAAGTTTTTTTACACCTTACTGGAAGCGTGTTCAGGTCCGGAAGCTAAGGTAGCATGTTGATTTGCTCACTTGGCCTAACATGGCGACCTCGCCATGTCACACAAAAAAACTTTGATGTCTGTAGATCACGGCTGCCTTTTACAATCAGTTCGCTGTCTTAGCAAATAAAAAGTAATAACTCAGAAACTGAGTATCACCAACTGAACGCAATGACTAAAAGTGATTGTTTTATTTTTTAGTCAATTAAGAAACAAACACAGCCAGCACGCAATTTAAACAACCATTTGTCTGCAAGATAAATTGATTTCAATCAGTAAAATCAGAGTCCGACCTAGATCACAAAATTAAATTAATTATTATTTATTTAGATATTTGGACCGTCTTGCAGCACTAAATTATGTTAAAAAAAAAACTAACATCAACAGCGTAGTAATTTGAAAATTTCACCACATCTTTGTGGAGTGTAATAGTAAAAGTAGGTGGTAGATTGCTGGTATTCTGGTATAGTGCTGGACAGTAGCTCGCAAGGGTTGATATCACCACCTTCCCTTTTTCTGCTGCTATTACCTTAAATGGTATAGGATCGACCAAGTCTACTGGCTACTTTACCCTCTGATAATGAGTTCCGGGCAACGCTGTTTATTTACAAAATTCATAAACATCGGGGTTGAACCTAGGACCTCATAACGTCAAGCCCATCATCGGAATACTAGATTATAAAAGCGAATAACAAACATTTCAGTTACTAAATGTAAAGGATCTCTAAAAAATAATGACTAACCAATTACTTGTTTACAATGTAGTTTACAATTTACATCAAGACTGAATAAACTATTCTAACATTTACAAGTGTTAATTTAAAAATGACAGATGAATATCGCTAAGACCATGTTTCTCAAACTTAGTCATATTATGTCAACAAATTTATGATCACGATGCTCTAGTAAATTATAATGGACGTACAAAAATAGAAATAAAACTGATTGTTTTTAAATTTTGCAGTATGCATCAGTGTCATATTCCGATTATAATAGTCCAGACTCAGGTTGGCAATAAAAAATCATGTCTGTGACAATTTTTAAATAATTGTATTTCTAAGTATTAAGGAAATCTGCTCGTTCGCATTTTGACATCTTAATGAATGGTAAGACATTAAGTGTCAATTTCTGTATGATGACAAAAGTGTATGCGCCATCTCTTATCGTACGAGATAGTATATGATCTTTCTTGAATCAGCTGTTTATTTTTTGATAATCAAATAAAATCTTGCAATCGATAAAATAAGTGCGAGCTAAAAATTTTTGTCCACACAAATTTATTTTAAGACATTCAAATTGCAGTTTCCTATTACATTTGAAGGTATTTTTAAAGTTAGTTTAATAAAACATTCCTTCCTCAGTTTCAAGTATAAGTAATAACGTAATTAAGTTTAAGTAAGTTTACCTCAAATAATAGAATCAAAGGCAACGTTTTCCTGTATTGAAACTAAATTTGTTTATTTTTGCCAGTTTTTCGAATTTGGTGCTGCAGTGTGGTAGTAACGTAGAAACCCCGATGCAGCAAACTAGCCGAAATCCCCAGATATCCAGGTTTCTTAAAATTAAAAAATCAAACATCAAGCATCAGATGTAAATAAGATAATGCAAAATACTACAACACTTTGAGAACCTCTTGCTTAGACGATAATGGCTCACTAACACGCTATTCACAGTAACCTGAAGCTATTTCATTCACATTAATATCTGTCGAACTTTTGATCAAAATAATAATGTATCAAAATAACTGTCTAAAGGCAATGGTTTGAAAGTATAAATAAATTAAGTAAAATATGTAGTAGGTACGTAATAGGGTTTGTTCTTCTTCACCATATATGTTACAGGGGTAACCCAGCAAACAAGCTCACAAGTCTCCTGATGGTATGATACAACCATGTTCTATAGACCTCATAACTATATACTATACAATACTAAACTAACGGAAAAGGTCACTCAGTCAGCAGGAATAGCAGCGGTGGTGGAGTCCAGGCAAGTCGCCCGACGTGCTGCAGCAGTTTGGCGCAACTTTCATAAAAAAATCAGTTTGCTATGTATCTATTGGAAGTCCCGCCTCTTATTACGTAGTATTTATATACTCTTTGTGCTGCAGCGTAGTACTCTACCATCCGTGTTTTATGTTACACAGTGTGCTGTGCAAATGTTTTTTAATTTACATTTTATTATTAAGACTTATAATAGGTATACTATTTTTATTTTATTTATTTTTATGACTTCGAAAGGTAAACAAGCACTCGGATTTCCTGATAGTAAGAAATTCACACCGCCTAGAGACACTAAAAGTGGTGATGGTGCGTTACCAACATGAGGCCGTGACATTTGAGTAAAATGTACCGGCTACCTTATCCTCCGAACCAGAACACGTCAACGGCAAGTGCTGACGTTATGGCCCAGAAATAGATAACCCGGGCGAGAAGCTGCAGAACTCTACCACCTAGTTGAGGCACTTCTAGAAAGGATTCGGATAAATTTATATTGGGCTCAACTATGAAACTGTCTGGCATTTACTTTCAGGTAGGTGATGGCTGACAGGATAGGAGTTAGTAATTATTTTTAGAACAGCTCTCACAGACAAACTCTAAATTATTAGTGAGTTTGCTTTTTTATACAGAACTTCCTGGTTGCTGTAGAGAATAACGTGGGTTTGTCAGTATAGAAAAGATTTTCTTACAAACTTTCTTCCCTTATAATATACACTAACGGTTTATTTAAAAAAATACTCCATGTTAGAACTTGGGTCTTTATCAAGTATTACATATCAAGTTTAATAAAAGTAAAAATAGACAGCCAGCCAGAGAAAATTGCGCTTTTATACCAGTATTATAGTAATTAAAAGTAAGTATATGGTCATAAGTAAATAGTATGAAAAACCGGGAAACTATAAGACTAGGATCATTTACTTGAACGACTATGCTTGTTTGTTATTTTTCTAAGGATCTCCAACATACTGTTGCTGATGACACGCCCTCTAAATTACTGACAAAACAAAAGACAATGTTTGTCGTAAGGAGGACAGATTACACTGTGGTACAAATTCTAGGGGAAAGAGACATGAAACGAAAATATAAGACAAACAATGTATCTTTCTGGGTGTCTGGTAAGAGTGAGTATTTTCGATAATAATTCAATTGCAGCATCAACTTTTTTTCGTGAATTTTTAACGTATACAACAATTAAGCTATTAATAGTTACTACTTATATAACAATTAAACTATAAATAGTTACTCCTATACAAACAATGAAACTATTAATAGTTACTTCTATACACCAATTAAACTATTAATACTGTTATGAATAATAAAGTCCTGGGTACGTTCCTGGGGTAGGGTACTAAAAAAAATATTATTTAAATTTTGTAATAAAAACCACGTTGCCTGGGATTGGACATGTACCTGGTTGGCGATAAGTTTGCCACCTATCACACTGTGGGACTTAGTGTCTTCGGCTAGTCGGGCAGGTAGGCAGATGTACAACCAGGTTGCCCTCTGAAGAGGATCGGGCGTGAAGATATATTTTTAATTTTTCTATATTTTATTAAAGAAATTTTTCTTGTTATCCCGTGCATGAACCTTATATACACAATATGTATCTTTAAGGCAACACTTTTGCAATTTAAGCAGAAAATATCGACTACCAGGTGTCACGATATCTTTGAACCTGCATAACTTCATCCACATTCATTACTGTTTTAGTACAAACACAATATTCTGAGATATTCAATACCCCCTTCAAACAAAACTGAAACCATTTGATAATTAAATTTTAATTTATCTAACCAATAAAACAGAAAATGGTAGTCCTTTTTTCATTCGCATTGTTTTGGCTATTTCATCTGCCTTTCTTTCCATGTAACCTAACAGGTCATGCCGTTTTTCAGTTTTATACATATATATATATTCGGTTTTCAGTTTATATAGTATTATTTTCTTTCTATCTGATCTTACTGTGCATAAAAATATAAAAACATTAAACTTATATAATTGTAGCCCTTTATAATTCTTTAATATACCTGACCTGGCGAACATTGTTAACTTTGCAATCTCTCAAATACAACTTTCTGCCTGCCCTGCAGGCCCTCTACCTCTATCTTCAATGTTAAGCCTTCTCTAACTTTTTTCTTCTCTTCGAGTTCAAAAAACTAGGAGGTTCTCAATTCAGCCGGTATATTTTTATGTATGTACACGTACGATTTCTCCCTGGTTTCTGGATTTACGTAATTCTTTTTTTTGTTTGATGCAGAATACTTTCGAATTGGTTCCATAAAAATTTGATTCACATAGGCCCATTAGTTTTTATTTTATGAGCATTTTTTGCCTATTTTCACCTATCTCGATGTTTATTTTTATTAAATTTAATAAACATACAATAAAAATAAACTAAATATATAAAAAAGTATGAAATAAAAATAACTACGTTACTTAAACTGACTTCGAAACCAAAAAGTGAAAAATAATAAAGATTTAATATTAATTATTTACTACCTGTTACTAATTATATTATGTACTTACCTATTATTTACTAACAGGTTTGAAGTCGGTGCCAAGCCAATTTAATACTTAAATATAATTTAAATGTTGGTTTAAGGCTTGGCACCGACTTCAAACTTATTAGTAAATAGCACATATAAGTAATAGGTAGTATATAATTAATATTAAATCTTTATTGTTATTTACTTTTTTTAATTTTCTATGTTCATTTTGTTACAGAAAACAAAGTTGGCGTAGCTGAATTGAGACCCTCCAAAACACTAGTTACATTTCAGAAATCACTAAGAGTGACTTTGATTATTGGACAGATTTTCTCTCTACTTCCAGTGAATGGAGTGACCAGTGATAACACATCTGACGTCAAGTATATACGTTTCTATAATATACACTTTTCTCGGATATTACATTTTTTCCTGATGGTAAAAGGCAACTGTAGCTTATTGGCACATAAATATTCAGATGTGTTGCTTTTCTGTAACTAAAGTTCTTCGCCTAATGTTCAAGGCTACCCTATGGACCAGAACACTGTCATTATAGTGACATTGTAGACATTATAGATTAGGCGATAGATCCCCACCCGGCTAAGTTGCTGCAAAAAACACTAGACCATCTGTGGTTTTGTTGGTAAAGACTGGTGACTGATTTAACATATGATCGCCCTTTACGAGGTATTAGACAGATAGGCGGTCTATTAGACACAGGGCCCTGACCTGTATTTGATTTTTAACATAATTTTACATAAACTGATGAAAGTTAGGTGTGTTTACTTTGAATACATTTTCAGATTTGTCTGGATATCATGGAAAAGCCTTTACTCTACATTATCTTTATTAGGACAGGGATTCATAACGATCATGTGTATATATCAGTTAGCTAACACAGCCACAACACTCGACGGAACAAGTAAGTTATAGATTATATTTTAATAATATTATGCATAATATGATAATATAACTTTTTTTATGCATATGAACTGTAAATTCAACGGAAAAAGTAAGTTACCGATTGTATTTTCTTAATGTTTATAATATATTAATTCTCCTGTTATTGTGTATCTTGTAAATCTTCCAAAACGGCTAGACCGATTTGGTAAAAAGGTCAAACTGGGTCCTGGATAGTTTTAAAACACTTTTGAAACAGGTTGCTAGTGTCCAGAACACTGTTGAACTTGTTTTCATAAAATACGTTTCTACTCCCGTGTCGGTCAACAAATAGAAAAGTGTTTTAACAATTTTAAAAAAATACAACGTTGCCTATTGCAAAATATTATTTATTTAGAATTCACACAGACGTATCATTACATTACACACATATAATCTGTAGAAGGGTCAATTCTGTAAATTGAAAATATTGAAAAAATAAATAGGAGGGGGTATTACTGGATCGATACCAAACCCAAATATGTGATAATTTTTTTTGTCTGTCTGTCTGTATGTTCAGGCATCACGTGAAGACTAACGGTTCGATTTCGACGAAACTTGGTATAATTATACCTTATTATCATGGGCATAAAATGGGATACTTTTTATCCTTTAAAAATACGTAGAAAAAAAATAATCTTAATTTTTCAGTTTTATCACGTAAAGACCGACATTCGCGCGGACGGAGTCGCGGGCGGAAGCTAGTGCTTAATATCTATGCAATTTAAATCTTTAATTTTGTAACAAAATGTATTTTACTCTAAATAAATATTGTTTTTTGATAAACCCCCATCAAATCCTGTGCCAGAGCTGCCTTTTTTATGTGAATGATCAGTGAACAAGCATACAGATCTGATGATAAGAAAGATTAGGTCTATTACGCAAGTCTACCGGTTGATTGCCCTACCCGGGCTAGTTGCACAGCACTCTTCCACCAATGGTCGAGTCTCTGTTGGGAGTTATACTGTAGATTAATTTTCTATGATTTTAATTTCCGACTAAAAGAGGGGGTTGTGTGTGTCTATCTCTAGCGACATAACTTTTAAACGGATAGACCGATTTCGATACGGTCTTTTTAGGTGCGTTAAGTATTGGCAGGGCTTTTTACTCTAACCTTTTTACCAACACGGTGGTATTTTTTTTTATTTGTAGCCCCCCTTATTTTCTACAGTACAGCTTGTATAACAATGTTGATGTTTCTCAAGATTGCTCGTTTGTGGCCGGCGCTAGTTCACTATATATCTAAAGTGGAGGCAATCGATCACAGTTATGACACTAAGCTTACCATAAAATGTAATATTACCTGCGCTGTGGTTCTTATGTCAGCTGCTTGTAAGTGTTTTTTTTTTATTTTTGGCATAGGTATGAGCATCTGCCAGTGGTTAAGTTTAATAATTTTGCATCATGTTGTTACCTGATTTCACAAAATCGGTCTTAAGTGGTGACATCTTGACCTAAGCTCATCGACGGAGATTTTTTGGCATCAAGACAACATGCTAAACACTAATTTCTTCAAGATCACTTCAATTGTACATTATAACCGAGCAAATTTTTACACAACGCCATGAAAATTGACTGATTTAACTCGATATATTGATATGGCGGTAGAAATAGTTGAAGCAATACCTCAGGAAATTGCTGCACAAGCGGTGGATCCCTACCCAGACAAGTTTTTGGTAATAACCTGTTTAACTTTTGCTCGCGACTTACCAGCTGCGAGATAGGAAGGTAGATAGTATATTCTACACAAGAGACTCGGATTAATACGGGGAATACTTCATACCTAGTTATGACAGACAAGTGATGATGAAGTGGTTTAAATTTATGGATCATTGCTATCAGGCGATCGTCACATTCAGACACCGTAAAACTATGTTAAATATATAACAACATGTTTAATTTCAGTGGAACACATATTGTCCCTGTTGTCAGCGTTCGCAGGTGCTATGGGTTGTTATCCGTCGAAGCCTCTTTACGAAGCGTTCGTTGTACATTTTTACCCCTGGGTTTTTAAGTTTTTGCCTTACTCCGTTCTTTTGGCGACTTTCACAGAGGTAAGTCGCATCGTAGAAATACGTAATGGTTGGGTAGGTCATGTGTGAATAATGATAAATGAAAGATTGACAAAACAAAAAACAATGCGGATCTGGATGGATGAAGGTACTCCGGGAGACTTAGGTTGACATTCCACTATCAAATTGATCGGATTTTATCCGAGAGTGATGTCAACAGTCTCCGTAGCCGGTGTGTTTGTATGAAAACATAAGAAATGTGAAGGAAACTAAATAGGTCTGCAAGGATCGTAACTTATGACATTTCAAACTCTTTGACAACATCTAAAGAGACTTGGCTTGCAGATAAGTGAGTAAGTAAGTACATATTACGTTCTCTATTCCTGTGTAATTTTGTAACTTGCTAAAATTAAAGGAGCCATCTATTCTTTTTAACTATCTAATGACATTTGGTTACCTTTAATCATGTTTTAAATGACCTGATAGAAAGAGGAGATTATATCTAATATGAGCGGCTTCTATATTTTCAGGTATATCCATAGATTTTTCCATCATTTCTGAACCAATTTTTTTTTATTGAAAGAACATATTTCGATGTGGCCTTATTTGTGTGGCCTTTCGAGGCAAATACTAAATTTTTGTGTCTGCTTCACATACAATATTATCATCGAATCGAAAGTCAGTTTTCGCAGTTTTATCTCGCTTAAATAGTAATTTTGAAGTAGGGCAGAAATTTTATGAAACACAATGAAAATTGTACGCACCGTTAACATATTTAGTATTATATATAGATCTTTTCTTATTCTTCCTTGTTTGGTCTTCAAAATTTGCAGAAACCAATACTGCGTCCATTAGTTTAACTACAACTTACAAAATTCTCGACTTATATTTCAGTTCCTTCATTTCCAGTCCACATTTATATGGAATTTCTCCGACCTGTTCGTTATCAGCATGAGTTACTACTTGACGTCTAGGTTGCAGCATATCAATAAGAAATTGTTATCTGCCCAAGGGAAGGTAAGCTTTTGCTCAATTGTACGTAAATTTATACAAAAGTCCAGTCCCTTTAGCCCACAAAGTAACTACAATAACTCACTAATGTAAAGTTTTTACAGAATATCAAAATATATATATCGATACAGAAGTCAATCTCATGTATATACCTCACATTTTGACCAGCTCCAAAAAGGAGGAGATTATATTATATTCAATTGTTATGTTTCTTGTATGTTTATTACGAGTTTACTCCGTCAATAGCCAACTGATTTTGAGTGTTATTTTTTTGTAGAATAGGTTATAACTCTGAGTTGGTCATATATTATTTTATCACGATCCGATAGCTGTAACTCAAAAACTATTTGTAGGACAATGATTGAGAACGGATCTCATTAAAAATATGCCATATAAAATTCAAAATCAAGAATAGAATTTCAAATTAAAATAAATTTAATCAAGATAAAAAAAATAATGTAATGAAAAAATTATCCGGAGTCAGACTTGGCTTGTTAAGATCTCAGGTTTGGTCCTCAAATCGGGCAGCAAAAAAAGAAAGAAAACGTATATTTTCAATTTTTTAATAATAAGAAAACGTTGCCCTGGATTGGATATTATGTGTTCGGTTGGCGATAGGCTAGCCCAACCTTTGGGTGTTCTGGTTGTGCCTGTGCCTACCTCTTCGGGAATATGGCCTGTGTGCCTTGACAAATGATTATTTTCCAGTACTTGCCGGAAACATTCTGGCGCGCCGTTCGCGAGGACTACGGTCGAGCGTTGACCCTCGTCCGGAAAGTCGACGAAGTTATTGGCGGCATAGTTTTTATATCATTTGCCAATAACCTCTTCTTCATCTGCCTTCAATTGTTCAACACGTTGGAGTAAGTTTTTATAAGTCTATTATCACAGCAATATATATA
>NJDD01004541.1:64670-91935 GCA_002245505.1 Calephelis nemesis | reverse complement strand
CCTGTAATGATGTTAAATGTAATATTTGTAAATAAAGATTTTTGATTTTTTTTTTATTTTGATCAATATGAATATCCTTATTAACCATTAAGAAATAATCACCGCATATTCGTACACTACCGTTAGGCTTCGGGATCGCTACGATAGGAGATGCATATTTTGAATAAGGTGTAGGAACAAGTATGCCTTTATTAACCAATCTTTCTATCTCTGCTTCTACCTTATCTTTTATTGCGAATGGCAAAGGACGCGCTTTAAAATATTTTGGTTGAGCATCATCTTTCAACGTTAAATTTACCGTAGTTTGATTAAAGCAAACCCAACTCGTCCGAAAACAAATCTTGATACTTATTTAACATTTCATTTAAATTTAGGTTACGAGTATCTATAGGTTTATTATCCATTTTATTTAATTGTGAGGTTAATATAAATTTAAATTTGGTCATAAAATTCCTACCCAATAAGGGTGGCCCGCCATTTTATATAACATATATAATCATTTCTTGGACTACCTTTTCATAGCTTACATTTACTATAAAATACCCTAAAGGCGAAATTTTATGACCGTTATAAAAGCAAATCCTTAAATTACTTTTATGCAAGGGTAACATATAAAAATATTTTTTGTATAACTCTTCAGATATTACACTTGTGCTAGATCCTGTGTCTAGCTCCATATTTAATATTAAAGAATTGTTTATAGTGACAGGTATCAAAATGGGATTATAGCCTACGCACCTTAATGTCAGTAAATTACATTCGGTACATTCCTCCACTGCAGTCCTTTTGTGTATCCGTAATATTTAGGTTATTCACTTTTTTCACCTTAGAAGCACACACTTTTTTTAAATGTCCCTTTTCCTTGCAATTATCGCATCGGTACGATCTATAACGACACACTTTCGCGAGATGATTTTTCAAACCGCACACTTTGCATTTCCGCGTCGCGTCGTACTGTCGAATCTTCGCACCGGCCGTCGCATTTCATTGTGCACACTAGCCCTGTACAACTGATCCTGTTTAATGTCGATCGCCGCTAGCTCCACTCCATTACCCGATACTACCGCCCGTGCCTTCCGCGCACAGGCCGCCTGTTGAGCAATTTCTAGGGCCCTGGCCATAGTCAGATTATTGACCTCTTGTTCAAATAACCGCTCGCGCTCAGGTCCTCTCCTTAAACCCAACACAAATCGATCTCGCAGTATCATTTCCAATGCAGTGCCCCCAACTCACAGTGCACCGCCAGCCCTCGTAGTCGCGCCGCCCATTCCTCCACGGTCTCACCTTCCTCTTGTGAAGCACTGTAAAATGCATCCTTATCGGCAAAACTGGAGCGCTTGGGTGTGAAATGCGCGCTGAGTATTTCAACAAATTTTTCGTACCTTGCTGTTTCCACGGATAACGGGTGAGCCAAATTGATTACCTAATAATTTATATGCTTCATCCGACAAATGTAATAAGAGAACAGCTCTCTTTTGATCTTCTGAAGTTAGTCCGTTTAAAGCCAAGAATTGTTGTAGTCTGCTTTTAAGTATACACCAATCCTGGTTTTTGGAGTCAAAATTGGGGATATTTCCAATGTAAGACGCCATGTTTTTTTTTTTTTTAGTGGGTATTTTTCATTGCCAGTAATATGTTCGTGGACTTTCGTCAGCAATAAATAAAACGTAGTGATTGTATTCTCTTTGGCAATAAAACGTGGTACTTGTCTCAGTACTTGTAATCAAAGCTAGTTTAATACTGGATCAAACGTCAGTCCGATTGACAGTGAGTGACAGTCACTGTGTCGTTCGGATAGTTTATGTTGCATACATAACTAACCGTACTACGAGACCAGAAGGTAGAAGAAAAGAAAACTACCAGGATTTGGAAGTATGTAGACCAAACACGACAATGACGAACTGTCTGCGTTCAGGTGGGCTTGAAAGGGAAATATAACCAGAAATATTATTTACAATATTTTTGAAGAAAACAAAGTTTATAATAAACTTAAGTATTTTCACGCCTTTATCTCCGAAGAGGTAGGCAGAGGTACAACCAGGGAACCCGCGTTTAGCCGAAGATACTAAGTCCCATAATGTGATAGGTGGCAAGCCTATCGCCAACCGGGCACGTTTCCAATCCCGACCAACATTTTTGTTATTAGAAAATTCGAAAAATCAAATCTTTCTTTTTGTTGGCCGACCCAGGATTAGAACCCGAGACCTCATGCAGTCAAGTCCAACACCCGGACCACTCGGCCACAGAGGCGATAATAAACTTATTTAAGACAAATAGCATCCTTGCCTTAGGTTTGCACTGCATCACTATCGAATCAGTGTTTACAGGCGTCATGTAACTCTAATCATCAGCAAATCCCTCTGATTTTTGTCTTTCAAATAAGTAAAATGATAACTTTAAGTTTATCTTCTGCCAATCTGACTTTCAATGCCATGTCGTCCAGCATATGATAATACATTATGAAGGTATACTTTCGTTAAATGTATGCATGTAGCACTGCTTTGTTTTACTCCTCCACTCCAAATAGTCTCTATTGCAACTTATGTATGTAGTCACTAGGAAAACAGAAAGCTCGAGAAAAACCAGGACAAAAAATATATAGTCGAAACACGACAATAACGAGCACTGATCAGTTTCACTCCTCCACTCATTGTCGTCCAGCACATGATAATACATTATGAATGTATACATTTAACAAAAGTATACCGGTTTACACCTGGCTGACATTAGGTTGCGGCCAAGTGAGGAATGGCACTTTAAACTTTTTTGGTATCTCAGGTATATATTTTCTTTCTAATTAAATGTATCTTTTAACAATAATTGTAATTATTACAAGTGAACGTAATTGTTCAAAATAATAAATGAATTACATTTTAATTAAAATTAATTGCGGCTAAATTTGGATGGCCACCTTTGCTTATCTGCATTGGTTTAGTTATAAATATCGATAAAAAATGTATTATGAATATATTAATCAAACATAATAATATGAACCTATAAATCACGCAGTCGGATCTTGACTAAAAAAGTATCCTGCAAATTCTAATACATCTTGGTAGTTCTTACAGAATGCTACCATACTAGGAGAACAGAAAGTACGAAAAATTAGAAAGTCTACTAGTTTTTTTGAAGCATATAGACCAAACTTGACAATGACTCCTAAAACTACAAACTACTACTCCTAAAAAACAAATAAATATTAACATATATTATTTGTTAATATTATTGCTAATATTATTTGTACCTATTGTACGATACTAGTGGACGCGCATTGCTCAAAATTCGACCTTAATACATTTTAATTATAAGCTTATTTTTGATGAGAACGCCATCGTCATTTATCAAAACCATTTCCAAACCTTATAAATATGGTTTGTGCGTCATCTGTGATCTTTTATCGTTACCAATCGATTTGTTTGTGTTGCAAATGCACGTCAGTATGTGTAAAGTTTTATTTTTTTATTAAATGCACTTCATTAGAATTAACACTGAAAAATAATGGCGTTATGCACTTTCCCACTCATAAACTATAATAAATTTCATACCGTTCGCGCAAATTTCGTTAAAAGTGATCAAAGTTTTGCTTCACATATTAATATTAAAATGTGGGCAAAGAAACGAAATACGAAAAGCAAACACGAAGACATTACCAGCATGTATTAGATTCAGTACAAAATAATGTTATCGTTTACACTAAAACAAAAAAGATAAATGTTCTCCAACACCCATAACTGTATATAATTACTTAAGTGAGTACATACTTAGGAGTCATATATTTTTTGCGAATACGTTTTCCCGAGGTTATTTTGTACGTATAAATATGTTAGTAATATCTAAGTAATAAATAATATGCGATAAGAGAGTAACATAATGTCACCATTTATAATAGTGACATTTTGTTATTTTATGTAACTGTACTGTGTATGGCTGGTGACCGTGACTTGTGGCGCTCTTTGGGGGACGCTTATGTCCAGCAGTGGACGTCCTTAGGCTGATGATGTAACTGTTAATATATAATGCTGTCTTGCCCTGATGAACAGCGTAGAATAGATACGATTTTCATAGAAACTTTCATCCCAAATGAGACTTTATGTAAATCAGATGTGTAGCTATAAATGGTTATCAAATTTCATCAAAATCGGTTGAGCAATTTTACCGTGTAAGAGCAACAGAATGTTTTCGCATTATAGATTACTACACTTGTTTATAGACCAAGAGATAGTCACGTTATTAAGAGCTCTTTTAGTTACATTTATGACATGAATAGGTAAGGCGGTCATACCAAACCGTCCTAATTGAGATAGAAATCTAATTAGTATAACAATAGTACTAAAACAAAAATAAGAAAAAACCTAACAAAACCTACACGTATATGTAATATACCTACGAACCAACACGATCACATCAGCTTTCAAACAAAAAAAACTGCATCTAAATCAGTCCATCCGTTAAAACGTCATGATACCGCAGACAGACAAATGATAAAGAAAGACACACAGATATGCCAAACTTATACTTATTTTTTTCCGCCGAAGGATAGTCCTGTTACAAAGTTAGACACATTAGTTAAACCGGTTTCACCCTTCACGGTTTTTAATTCGAATAAAGGGTGGGATAGTCCATTAATAAACAAAGACGTTCTAAAATATTCCCCTCATTTCTGTAGGTGATGTACACAATTTGATCAAACACCTGAGACTGCATAAAATATATCAACAGGCTTAGGATGCGACTGTAGGGAATACTATATGTATTATTTTTACTCAAAGATGTTATACATGATTTATTTACCAAACATATTGCTACAATTGCTTTCACTAGGTAGAATTCTGCTACAAATTCGTAGGCAACATTTTGAATCATTATAAACAGCTATATTTTTATACACAGTATTCTGTTTTTATTGTGTATTATTTATATTTACTAATTTGTGTTACTTTTTAAAGTTCTGTGTTTTTATTTTTATGACATTTATAAACCAAAATATTTCAGTCAAATCGGTTTTGCAGCTCTTGAGTTATAGACAGTGTAACTAACACGATTTCCTCATTTCGCATAGTTACCACCTTGACAGTTTGCTGGCTTCAACCTTTACCGGGCAAGTTGCTGCAAAGCACTCTACCACCAGCATAGGTTAAATAGGTATAGTAGGCAAGAGCATCTATTTAACCTATATTTGTCTCTTGCACGCTGCCAGTTATAGAGGCAGATAGATGGTTTTCTACACAGGGGAGCCAGATCATCACAGGAGAAAGTAATTAAATTTTTAGGTGATTTTTGTTGATTTTATCAAGTCGCCTCTGTCGTCTAGTGATCCAGCAATATGTTGGACTTGACTTTATGAGGTGGCGGGTTTTATTTTCGGGTCGAGCAACAAAGATTAAATGTGATCCTTCATTTTTGTAATGAAAATAGCCCGTCATTGGATATAGGCCCGGATGCCGATAGGCATGTCACCTACCACACTGGAGGACTTAATGTCTGCAGCTAGTTTGAAGTGCCTCTGTTATATCTCTGCGTTCGTTTTCGGAAAAAACGGGCTCAAAATACGCCTTTTTAAGTGAGTGTAAAATTTAAGATGACTTTTGATATTCGACATACTTAACTCCAAAAAATTACCTTGTCGATATTTTAATATTAATAAAAAATTGTCTTCTCTTGTGAAGATGTCCTTGTGGCGCATCCTAGCCCTGCAGGACATGTAATATATCAAGCTCTCATCAATTTTTCATGCGATGACGTTACCTCCATTGTGTTTGCTTGGATCATGGTCCATAATCTCGGGATATAATATACTTGTTGAGTCAGGTCCATTACATTATGCATATAATAAAATTCTCATATAACTCAATTTTTTTTGTGAGTGATCAGCGAAACAGCACATGGCTCTCCTGATGGTCATACATAACCGTGGCCTATAAACACCATAGACGTTACAGGTGCGTTATTGTCCTGAGGCTGGAATGTTAGGCATATTGCGCAAGTCTACACGCTACCTTACCCTTTGAGCCGGAATGTGACAGAGTTATTGTGACGGCAGAAATAGTAAAACCTTTACCGAGCAGGTTGCTGCACAGAAATCTTTCACCAATGGTCTTGTTAGTGGTGGCCCTATATTTTGCCCAGTGCTCGCCTATTACAAGCTGCCTGATAGAGAGGCAGATGATCTGTTCTAATTAATTTACATTGTAGTTATCCACTAATGGTTTTGATTATCTAATAGAGAATCTGGTCTAACTCGGACGAAGTTAAGCAGAGAGTTTGAACCAACTATTTCTTTAAATTGTCTACTTATCACTCACACTCAAAGAGATTCCAGCAGTAAGCGTAGTATACCTGCAAAATACCGACTCCAATTATTTCATTACCGCGTGGCGATTTGGTAGTTCTTTTTGAATGATAATGAAATGATGGAATTATTGTATGGAAGCGAGAGTTGGGTATGTCAGAAAGATCATGAAAATAGGATAAATGCGGTCGAAATGAGAGCTCTACGGAAAATCTGTGGTATTACGCTCTGACCGCATTCATAACAGTGAGATCCGAGAAAGAGTGGGATTGAAAGAAAGTGTTGGTGTTAAAATGTGAAAGGGCATGCTCCGCTGGTTCGGTCATGTGGAAAGAATGACAGATGAAAAACTGACAAAGCAGATATACAATGCGAATGTGGATGGGTGTAGATACCCGAGGAGACCTAAGCTGACATTTCACGATCATATCAATCGGATATTATCCGAGGGTGGTGTCAAGAGTCTCCGAAACCGGCGTGTTTGTATGTAAATGAAATGAAGGAAGCAAGACAGGTTTGTCAAAATCGTGAGGTCTGGCACTCGATACTCTCTGCCTACCCCGTAAGGGACTTGGCGTGAAGATATGTATGTATGTATGAAATTATACCTAAATGTATGCAAATTAAATCTCAAAAACCTTTAGTCGGATCATGATAAAATTAATGTTGAACCACCTCGAAATCTATTAAAAGTAAACATGTTTTTAAATAAACTAGTGGTCGCACGTTGATCGAAGTTCGACCATAATAAATTTTAACATCCTGTTTTTGAGAATGCCATCTTAATTTTACAAGATCGACTACTTTGTTTCCAAAGTTTTTAGTGTGCCATCTGTGATCTAATATCGTTATCATCAACATATTCATTTGTGTGTGTCAAATGTAAGGTAGTGTGGGTAATGTTTTATTTATTGATTTTATGTACTTTATAAGCATTATCATTAAAAAATATTAACGTTCTGCACTTCTCCTACACATAAACTATAAGTGTGCCAAATTTTATGATTCTGCGTCCGCACAATTTTCGTAAAAAGGGGTCCAAAGTTTTCGTATAATGTATATACCTTTTTCAAAGAAAACAAAATTGTGAGGACCGCTTTCACGTTCCTTCTGAGTTAGCTTCAATAAAGTACAATTCCTATTTAAATAATTGAACCGTTATTAAATTGTGTCTAGAAACGTGCAAACGGCCGAGGTATAAACTAAATTACCATAATACTACTCTGTCAAGACAGAGACGGGAAAAGATCAATAATACACAAACGATTGTTATTCATCGAAATTTATTTCATCACCTCCTAAGTATGCTCCTTCAGAACCATACACTTATGCCAAAAATAATCCCACCATCAAAACATTTCTTAAACGCTGGGCCTGGAATTGAGTTCAGTTCTCGCCGTGAATTCTAGATGTTAGGCAAATCTTCTATCACATCTACACTGCTTTTAAACGCTTTTTTTTTTCTTGTAAGCTCGAGTTTGTGATAAAGTCGATTTACGTAAGCCTACCGTCACAATTTCAATTTACTCATTGTAATGTTTGTAGTGAATGTGTCTGTTAATAAATGTGTTATTTCTTTCTTATTTTATAGATTACGAACACGAAATTGCATTGAAGATATAAAATTCAAGACAATTTCTTTTTCGATGTTTTTTTTTCATTGTGAAATTCCAAATTCATACGAAAAAAGATACAACTAAAGACTGCACTTTTTATAATTATGTGATATGTATTTATTTATTAAATGCAAGTCAAACCTTACACAAAAATGGAAACAATTGTAACAATCTTACAAGAACGTAATAATAAAAATTTGAATTTGAAACCATACCTAAACAAGTAATTCTATGGAATACATTTTTGACTGAATACATATTCAAACGTTTCGAAATCTATGCACTATCTTCACGCCCATCTCCCAGATGTAGGCAGAGACACAACCAGGGCAACCACGACTAGCCGAAGACAATAAGTCCCACAACGTGACAGGTGGCAAGTCTGTAGGCAACCGGTCACATATCCAATCTCGGGCAACGTTATTTTTATTAGAAATTGAGAATGCACAATTTCTATTGTTTTAGGGGATCGAACTCATGACCTCAAGAATTTAATTCCGATACTGGACTAAATTTGAGCTTAGATCATTCAAAATTAGGCGTAAGTCTTCCTATAAAGTTATGTCAGGGTTTTGAATAAAGCGTTGGCCTCCTTAATCAAGCTCATTTAATGAGGTTTGGGGGCAACGAGACAACACACAATACACTAATTTCTTCACTAATAATTCACTGGTGCACTTTAAAGGAACAAAATTGTACAAAATGCCACCAAAATTGACGTGATATTCAAGAGTCTCTATAAATTTTAAAGAAAGAAAAAATCTCGCCCCAGACAGGATTTGAACCTGTAACCTTTCGTCTCAAGCCGACGAATGCTCTAACCAATTGAGCTACTGAGGATTCAAGTCCCGTGGCGAAATTTTTAATTCCTTTCTAACCCGTTAACGCGGGTAGTTATGTCCTATAGATACACAATTCTGAGTACCCACCAAATGAGTTCATCACCGATGAAATTCACGTTTTTAGAATGGACATAACTTTCGTTTCTTGCATCGTATTTTTATTTTTTTATTTTTTTAGCACTTGCCCTGTGCGTGGGATAAATTTCTATAAATTTTAAAGAAAGAAAAAATCTCGCCCCAGACAGGATTTGAACCTGTAACCTTTCGTCTCAAGCCGACGAATGCTCTAACCAATTGAGCTACTGAGGATTCAAGTCCCGTGGCGAAGAGTAACAAAACCACTGCTACAATGTTTTCTCTCGATGACACATAAATGCACTACTTGTATTTTTTTTAACATTAATATTCAAAATGGCGGCCACAAGATATCAAAACTAAGTATATGAAGAAGAAAAAACGCGTAAGGTATCGTAGAATTTGAAAATTATTAAAAACTAACATATTTTATTAAAATGACCGATTTGATTAGTAAAAAAGTTGATCTGTTATAATTTTGATTCTGTTGAGTTTTCGTTTGTAATAATATTTTTATTCAGTTCAATATATCAAGTAAACATGGGAAGGATTTGTAGTCATTTATTGGGATATTGCGAATCAGGTGTCATAGCAGCGACGTCACGTACGAAATAAGCCTTATCTCACTTCAATATATTTTTATAGGATTAAGGGGCAGTGGAATTTCCTGTTAGAAGATATCCGTCGTCTATTGACAAACTCTTTTGTCAATTTTCTTTCTTTTTTAATTTATGACAAGAAACAGTTACACTATCAAATTTTATTATTTATAAATTTTAATATTTACTTTTTAAACATTCACTTCAAACAGTCCGCATTAATACTTCACTTGTTGTCACGCTACGATATACTTAGTACGAGTCATGACTTCACTAGCCTGCACATGCGATTGCCAACGGCGTATACGTTATAACCATGAATTTCGTATTTTGTGTCGAATAAAAATTATAATTCGCATTTCTTAATTTTTAATTACTTCGTAAATGAAAACTGTGATCGATTCCCAATCGTCTCAAAATTTGAAAGTTTTTAAATGTTACCCTGTATATAGTTCATAGCATATAGTTATTAGTAGTTTAAATTTATACGCTTCTTTAGATAGATAGAAGAAGAAATATAAAAAACTTTTTGTAAGTCGATTAACGTTTTAGATAAATTTATGGTTGAAAATAAATTAAGGTTACAATCACTCGATTAAACAAAATACGAAAGCTACGAGTTCAATGCTTTTATTTATTTATTCCAAATTTATCAAACTTAAAGGTCCCGTTTTCGATCCCCAGATCGGACAAAAAAGAGAAATGCTTATTTTCAATTTTCTAATTAAAATAGCGTTGCCCGGAAATAGATATGTCCCTGGGTGACGATAGCCTTGCCACCAAAACCATATTGTAAAACTTAATGTCTTTGGCTAGTCGTGACTCGTGGATACCCTGCTTTGGCCTCTGCCAACCTCTTTGACGAAATGCAAGTGAACATCATTTTATTTATATCAAACTCAAATATACAAAAAATACAATAATACAGGTTAAGGCGTTTTGATGAAACTGAAATGTGCATTATTTTATAACCTTTCGTTCCAATATTCTCTAATGTAATTCTTATTTCCCAAGATATTGCAATATCTAAGATTAAGATTACAACCACCAACCCATGACTAGCCAGAAAATATTAAGTCCTACAATGTGTTAGGTGGCAAACCTATCGCCAACCGGGCACATATCCAATCCCGAGCAACATTAATAATAAAATGAAAATATTCATTTTCTAATCTTTTTTTGTTGCGTGACCGGGGATCGCACCCGGGACGTCCAGAAGGCAAGTTGTATGCCGGACCGGACACAAACAAATATATTGATGATAACGATAAAAGATCACAGATAGCGCACTAACTATTCATAATGTTTAGGAGTTGGTCTAAAGAAATGAAGATGGCGTTCTTATCAAAAAGTTATTCAAATTTACTATGGTCTAATTTCGACCAACGGGCGACTTCTAGTTTTCTTTAATATCTCATTTTGTAATATCAAAACAGCCGCGCAGTGGTTAACGTAGCCCGTATGCCATTAGCTTCGTGTTTCGGATATCCTAGCCATAAATTCGTTGTGAATATCCAACTTGAAATGTGGCTACGTTCATCATCATATTAACTCGTATGATGTAAACGGGTTAGGCACGCGGTCACAGCTGTGGAACAGCTATTTAGTTACCTTTAATTACATATTACGTTTTACTGGCTCGACTAAAACGATGAAGGCAGGTTATTAAAAAACTTAAATGTTAAGCCTCTTGCATAAAAATACCCTTACAAACTGGAAGAATGCAGTGCGGACTACTACATCAAACCATTCCATAAATAAGTCCATAAATCTTAACCATTCTCGAATTCCCTTGAATACACACAAACAATTTCATCAAAATTAGTCCAGTCATCTAGAATGAGTTCAGTGACAAACACACGAAGACAAGAAATATTTTATATCTAAAAAAATGTATATAGAGAAATAGATTGCACAATCTATATAGGAAGAGAAAAAAGAAGAAATACACGAGGTTAAGGATATTATTCTAAGCTCTATGTTGTATTCCGCATATTTAAAGAAGACCAGACAGTTTCAGCCTTTTTAATTTGTGTTGGCAATGAGTTCTAAAGACGAATAGCCTGGCACGTAAAAAAAGGTGGTAATAATATTAGAGTGCTAGTCAACGATAGTAATACACAGAAATGTTTACATATAGTACAGTAATAAAACTAAATTTGTACATAAAACCTTTTTCAAAACAATGATCGTTACAATGTACGCTACAAAGAACCTAAAACGAGTTCTAGCAATTTTTGTCGGAGTTTTACCGAATTTTATGTAGTAAATTTAATTTGTGTGAAAAAAGAACCATCAAAATACTTTCGTTATTGGCCGCCAGTGACAGGTTCTATAAAATGGGTGGCAAGGGTCGTAATCTCCATATTCTGACAGTTCCTCTATAATATACACAATATGTGGCCTAATTATCCATCTAATAACGTTTTCTGATACCTTATGTGGTTATAGAGAACTCATGTTTTAAATTATTTTTAGAAACTATAACTCTCTTTAGATAAATCATAAGCGGACTTATTAACTAGTGCTTAGCTGTTTGATGTCTAATATAAAACTCACACATTAATAGTTAACGTCATCACGTGCACCCTTACATGCTCAATTATTATAAATATTAATAATATTATAATTATTATTATAAATATATTAATAATATTATAATTATTATTATAAATCCTCTTAATATAGTTTGTATGTTTGTTACTTCTTCACGCAAAAACTGCGAAACCAGTTTTCTTGAAATTTAGTACACACAGAGGGTAACTTGGATTAACACATATATCAGTTTTTATCCCCAAAAAAATGTTCCTGCGAGACCATTAACCACGCGGACAATGCCACGTACAGCAGCCAGTCAGCTATATGTATAAAAAATTATCCCGGTTTTGCGTGACCTTAGCGTCACGCCTGAACGGATGGACCACTTTAGCTAATTATCTTTTGTTGAGTTTATTATTGTCAAGAACAGGTTCTTATAAAGAGAAAAACTTGCAGATTTGCAAGGAAAAATGAAAAAAAATAGCATTTTTCAATAGTTACTGTTAGTAACTGTTAATGTCAAGCGATACCAAGATTTTCTGGGTTCTGGGTTTGTCTAGTATAAATATACGAGTATAAAAGTTAATCCTTATTTCTCTTGGTCATCGCATCATGCCAGAAAGGGCGAACTAATTTTGTTAAATTTTATTTTGTTATGTTAATTATTGTCAGGCGAAAATGAAAACCAGACAAATTGTAAGAAAAATGGAAAACCCATACTTTATAGTTTTCCAACAAATTGTACGTTTATAGTTTACTAATAATAATAATAAATCATCATTATTTCACATAAACCTACAAGAGGCACTTGTGACGGGTCTATATAATAATAAATCTACCACCGGACCGGAACGCGGCCGCACACTGAGAAGATCCGGCAAGAAACTCAGCGGCAAGAAACTATTCTATGCAAACTGTTAGTTCTAATAAGGATATGAGATACGTTACGTTATGTGTATTAGTTCGAGAGGTCGACTAGTAAAATACAAACTCCATGCGCGCTACGAAGAGCATAGTTTTTTATCAACTCTTGAGTATTTTAATAGTCAGAATTATAAAGCTATAGCTAAATATAAGCTTATTAATAAATGACAATTACGTTTGTCTAGGAAGGATAGCTTTGGGATAGTTGCTTCTAAAACTACTTTTTAATATTTTCTAAAAGTATGTATGCTCGCAATATTAAGGGGCCATATACGCTAAAATACGTCAGCAGATTACTGTTTTTTTCATACAAAGCAATCATGGATCTTGCTGACAAAAATACACAAGATTAACATGAATATGCTTTACTAGACTAGTGTTTCCAAAACACGATTCATTTCACTTTGCTCGATAGAAAAAAATCAAAAAGTTAACCCTTTTTTGAAAGCAAAACGCAAATGTCTACTTCAATTGTGAAAATATCGACACCAGATTTAACATAAACATAGATAAGTACTATACCTAAAAGATAAGTGTTTCAGTTTTTATACTTTTTCTCAAATTACTTTTATAGTGTCAAAAATAGTGATTTGTCGCTTAAGACGTTTACTTTAGAGCGCCATTGTCCATAGTAATCATGGAACGGGGGAGAGCGGTGATTGGCTCTTCTGGCTGACTGAGTATAGGGCCTTAAGATTTGAAGCAATCGATTGGATACTTAAAAGCGGGGCGGGCCGCTAGTTTAAAAATAAAACAAAAACCCTACTGGAAAATATATATTGTCAATCGCAATATTTATACGATTTTACTGAGGTATACGAGTAAATCGTTCAAGCCGTTTAGGCCGCAGCAGAAAGTATAGTAATCTACATACATTTAGTCAATAAATTAAACTGAAACAATTTAGATGGCAAAGAAATAGAAAGATCTCAGTGGCCAAAAAAATAGTTAAACTAGGACATCAAATTATCGTTAGCCTGGCCAGATAAAATAATACTTAGGTGGTCGAAAGAATTTTTCGTCGACAAAATTGATACTCAAATACCTTAATTCAATTTGCTCAAAAGCTATCACAACAAAAATACCAAACAAAAGTATTTCCTACGGCTAGGTGAAGGATGAGATCCCTTCATCTAGCCGTAGTATTATTACTTTTCTCGTAATGCAATTAAAACAATTTTTAAAGAGTCACAAACCAAACGAGATTAATTATAATCTGAACAATGTTTTGAAAACATTAATTATTTAATTAAAACAAATGAATTTTCTCGTTTAACTAAGCTCGAATAAGCAGTTTTATTCTTTTGAGAATTACAGTTTGTTTTTAAAGAAAATAATGAAGAAATCGTAATTTTATCCGAGTCCGTTGTGAAGAAAATGTAATCTGCTTCTTTTGCAGGCAATTCGTTAGAGGAAAACATAGATTAAATTGATCATTACTGACATAGCCCATAGTGAGTGATGGGTAGGAAGTTGTCCGGGGATCCACCGCATTTTAGATTCCTCCCGCTATTATGATTCTGCCACGTTGCAGTCTGGAGGGTAAGATAACCAAACACGTCGTCTAATGTTCGGCAGACTTCGGCACGGTGTTTGAGTTCATGCGACTAGACGTATACATGTTGACTGTACACAGCTCTCACGGATCGAGACGTGAAAATGGATGAATAGTTAAGCAGCTGTTTATGAAAAAGGATGGATGTACTCATATAAGTGCGTGTAAACTGGAAGAAGCTCGCACGGATCAAGACGAGCTGCTCCGAAAACGGACGAATATGCAAGCAGCTGTTTGTGAAAATGTATGGGTGTACTCGTATAGGTATCTATCGCTGTCCTGCGGCCGAGATATTGGACCTATTGTGCAAGTCTACTGGTTACCCTACCGTAAGATGGAACATGACAAAGTTATTATGACGGCAGGAACTGTCAAGATGCAGTGGATCCCTACCGCGGTAAGTTGCTACACAGTACTTTACCACCAGTGATCTTATTAGTGATTACCTATATTTTAAACAGTGCTTGCCTCTTACGAACTGCCTACCAAAGAGGCAGATGATCTGGTCCTCAGCGGACCAGGACCAACACGGGAAAGCTAAACCCAAATTTAATTAAAAATTAACTAAAAACAAAATTACTAATACAATAATTTTTTGTGTTCGTAGTTCTCATTTGGTTCGATAATAAAATAAATGTTTCCAAAGAAATAGTAACACTTTGTCTAAAGAATAGCTTTTCTCAGAAGCAACACATTGGCTTATCTCAATGGCAGGAAACGGAGAAACTTCTACGTGACGGTTCCTGAGCACTGCACCTGAGGCGTCGCGCTGGAAACGAAGCGTACGAAATAAGCTATTTAGAAAATTTGATTTAGAATTTTCAAGAAACAATTTATTTAGAAATCTTTGAAGAAACATTAGCATATACTCCTAATTTTGTTCGCTTATTTCAAATTACAATGCTTTTTTTGTCTGAGAAATATTAGCACGATTTAACACTTTAGCAGTTTGCCACTATGAGTTGGTTTAATGTTCAAAGGGTTTGCCATCGTCATTTGACGACTCACTTACACTAAGTATTATCTACATCGTACTACGATGATGATACCATCAATTATAATAGCCACTTACAGCAAATATAATAGTTACACTTACAGCATCAATGATAATATACAATATTGGATGCCTTGGTTTTACACATATACACATATCTTCAAGCCATTTCGCTTACGATATAGGCAGAGAGTATTGAGTGCGAAATATCATGATCCTTGCATTAGCTTCCTGGCTTTCTCCACCTATTTAATACAAACGAGAAAGTTTTTTAGATTTCTTAAGTGATTTGTTACCAATAATTGTTATTTGGTAATTGTACTTATTAGCTTACCTTATTCTTACATTAATAAATAAGAGTGTTAAGACATCTAACAAGCGAACGGCTATCCTGATCGTCGTCATTTGAATGTTTTTTTTAAAGAAGAAGAAGAAGAAGCCACTTCCCACGAAGCTAGGAATATTTTAAAAATTAGTTTCAATGCTATCGATTAACCATAAAAGTGATATTCTGGCAAGATACTTGCGGTTACATCTTCATTTAAAAATAATTTGAAATAGTTTTGACGTTTTAAAGTTTTGAATGAGGTGATGAATTCCAAAAACTGACGCTAGGAAGACACCTTCATGACTGTTGAACGGTAAAGAGTAAAATAATGTTTAATAGTTAATTTTGTCATATGTTGTTGTCTTTGAGTATTAAACTTTATTACTAATAGGTTGCAGAATACATATTGATTAAAAACTGGACTCACATTATAACAAAAATGTAGTAAATTACTGCATTAATCTTGAAGTGTTTGTAGTTTTGAAATTTTGAGTGAGGTGATGTATTTCTCCAAATTGTTGCTAGAACTGCACTTTCATGATTGTTGACTAGTAAAATAATATTTTTTTAAATATGTTGTTGTATACATATTGATTAAAAACTGGAACCAAAACAAATAAGTAATCAATTACTGCATTGATCTGTCACAAAACCTATTTAAAAGTTTTTTTTTTTGCTACTTTAAATAAAAAAATGACTAATTAGTTTAAAATAACAAAACGCCTTCTACAAACAATAAAAAAATTACATAATCGCTTTTCGAATCATAAACTCCGTCACTATAGATGGTTCTCGAGTTCTCCGTATATTCAAATCAGTTCAGGCCTTTAGAAGATATAGCGAAATAAACTCATAAACATATCACAAAATAAATCAAGAAAACATTATATTTTCATTTTGGACAATCGTGTACAAAACACTTTATCGCCATTACAGAGACTAATGGGACGAAAAATTGCTCCTAACTGGCTAATGGAAAAACTTCCATCCCCTTCCAGCCGTCCTTTTAGACGTTAGCATATAAATGTCCTGGAAAAGACTATTTGTGATAACGCACATTGGAAAATTGCCATTTCATTTAAAGCGTCTTAATAAAGAATGATCGTAGTAGTGATGGGAAAAATAATGCCAAGGGAAAATCAAGACCAAGGTAAGATACGAAAAATTTAACATTTTTTTCTAAGCTTCTTAATGATCCATAGTAGCAGCCTATCTAAGATAAGAGATAAGACTAACCTATTTAAATCGGACCAGGTAACCTCTGTTAATTTCAACAATTAATTTGAAATATCAATATGACAATAATAATACTCCTAATTTTAAACTAGCCTATTTAGTTCAGACCAAGCAACTACTGTCATTTTTCAATAATTAATTTTAAAAATCAACATGACAATAAACAACTCCTATTTCTATCCGTAAATATATTATTTAAATTGGCCATTTAAGCATTTCGTAAGTATTGAGTAAAACAAAAAATTTTGATTTTTTTGAGTTTTGTGATTTTTATCAGAATTACGAACCTCAAGAATACAGGGTCTAAGACCTAATCCGAATTACACTGTAACAATTCAAATAAGCACTCATAGAATTATCATTGTATTTATGTAGGCTTTGCAACAGTCTTGGTCTAGTTGTCTTGGTAATGCTGAAATAATAGTCTTAGCCACCATTTTGCAATTGCATTTGTGGCGCTATGGAGTTGTTTACCATTGGCGTGTCTTCAAGCTTTAAATTGACAACAAACCTTTGACATCTACAAAGTGTATTCTTAACATTAGGAAATTTAATTGATGTTGAAAAAATAAAGGAAAAATCTTGCCCATCACTGGTAGTAAAGGGACCCATTAAACAGCTACAAAAGGATAGTATTCGAGATAAAACTATCCGATCTTGGTGATAAATGCTTTCATGAAAATACTTTATTGAAAAAGATAGTGTTTAAACGTAAAAACGAAGGAAATCTGGGGGACTGTATGCTTTCTTGTTTTTTTTGTATGTTAGTTATGCGATTAAGAGGTCAACAGCCACCTTATTTTGATGTTTCTTATTTAAATATATAGTTTAGAATTCCAAGGTAGTACCACATAAATTTTATTGTTATCTGACTGTCAGTTTCTGAGTTATACGACCTCATTCGTGAGATCGCCAAGATAAGCATAACACATTTTTACGTTATTAAGTATAACTCAAAAATTGCTTGTAGGTTGTTAATAAAATGTATATTGGACAATTACGGAATTATTTGCTTAAATTATTTAAAAAGCAATATACAAAATCACAGCCACTCATTTAACATCACGCCTTTTGTCAAACACATCTAAATTTCCATAAATTAGGATTTTGTTGTATAAGTTGTTATTTAGGACGAATCTTATACATTAATAATTGAATAACTTAGTTGTCACCTGTACCAGCATAATCAATCCTAACTTAATAGAGTGGGCGTGCTGAATAACTTTTAAACAGAAGGAAACCCACGTCCGACTAGATAATTGTTCACTCAAAGTAACACTAAATACGAACAAGGAACTAGTTCCGCGTAATTCAATGTGCACGATTTCCCAAAGGTATGATTGGGTGATGTACATTTATATCGAAGTATAAGCTCGTAACTGGATTGAGCGTTCTCTTGTGGATATTGGCGTTCCATGTATAATACCTCGGCAATTTACTGTTGGAATGATTTCAGCTTCAGCGTGTATAGTGTATTGCGATAACGGGGCGTCAATGATAATTGAATTTAGGATTTATGAAGGTTTATCTATCAGTAAACGTGCTGCTTTTTTTCGTTCATAGCTATCTTTTTTATCGTAACAAAGTAGAAATTAACTTGCCACTGTTTTTTTGGAAATATGGTTTATGCATGTGTTATTTGAGTTGTAACTTTTCTTAAGTATCTTTGTTTTGGTTCGGTGGGCAAAAGATATAATCCCATTTTCTTCTTCGATCTAATTTTATAAGTGTGGAAATCTTTGACGTTTACCCGTGTTGGTCCGGTCTTCTTTGTAGAACAGACCATCTGCCTTCCGTCCAGGCTGCTTGTAAAAGGCGAGTATAGGCTTACCGTCACTAACACCGTGACATCTGACTAGGTGGTAGAGTCTTACAGCGACCGGACTGGATCGGTACCACCGCCTTACCTGTTCCTGTTGCCATACTGCCAGTGCTTGCCTTTGACGTGTTCCGGTTGGGAGGATAAGGTAGCCGATACACTTACTTTTGCTTGAGGCCTAACATCCCGGCCTTAGGTTGGCAACGCAACATTATCACATTTGGTCTCTCTAGGCGGCGAGAATTTCTTAACGTCACGGAATGTTTGCCTTCCAATACCATAAAAAACGTTTTCATTGATATAATCACAATCAGAATCAGAATAAAAAAAAAACTTTATTCACTTGAACCATACATGTGGTATTTGTGCGCGTCGACATTTTCTTAAACTACCATCGGATCGGAACGCGGCCACACACTGAGAATATCCGGCGAAAGGCGGGCTTGTCTTTTTTCAATAATAACCACCTAAACCACATATACATTGATATAACCACAAGAAACTAAGACCATTAAATGCAATGTGCAAAATTTCCTGATGGTATGATTGAGTGAATAAGCTCGTAACTGGTTTGGGCATTCTCGTATAGATATTGACGATACGTATGTATTAATACCCCGACAATAGAATGTTGAAATGATTTTACCTATAGCGTATATTGGTGCCTTACGATAACAAGGTGTCGATGATATTTAAATTTAGGATTTGTGAAGGTATGTCTTACATTATATCTCTAAACAAGCTACTACCCGTGCATTAGCTTACAATATATAACGATTTGTCTCTGTTAACATAACAAAATTAAAAGACAGCTTGTGTCTGTTTTGTTTATGGATTAAACATGACACTTGAGTTACAAAGTTTTCTTTGGAGTTTTGGCTCATCGAGAGAAAAAATAGTGGAAGTTTTTTCATAATTATTGATTTTCTTGTTTATATTGAGTGAAATTAGTAAATGTTGTACAATTTTGTTCGCTTTCAAGCACAAATGAAATAATCACGAAGAAGGTAGCATAATCAACATAATCTTGAGTAACGAGGTCACCGCTTTACCCAAGATCCGAAATAACTTATTGATGACTTATGACTAATTATAATTGAATCACGATTTTGGTAAATTTGATGCAAATTTCTGCTCGACTAATAGCAGAATACTAACGTGAACGCCAAAACCTAAAGAAAGAATATTTTCTTTAGTACCTTCGTTTTTACCAAGCTAGTGATCTACACATTATTCAATGTGCACATTTTCCCAAAGGCATGATTTGGTGATGAACGTTTATATCGGACTATAAGCTCTTATCGGAATTGAGTGCTCTCCTGTGGATTGGCATTTTGTGACTAATGCTGACGTCATTTATTATTGTTGAAATTTCATGTAATGCATGCATCATAGAAGCTTAGAGCAATATGGCGATACAGCGATTAAACAAGCTAGCGATGCATGTAACAAAGCAACGATATAGGTAACTGCATAGCGATAAAACGATATAACATAATAGAATAGTAGTTATTTAATTTCAGATAGGCATTACATGAGGCACTTGAGAGGAGTCTATATAATACTAAAATCTACTTGTATACACTGGTTTATGAAAAAATGCCTTATTCTGTGGAGACGAGACACATGCACTGCAAGATTGTTTTTATTCCTCGTATTCACATAATATATATCACAACTTCTTTTAGATGAAAGTAAATTCTTCGAATAAGATTCTTTTTTTCACTTTTTTTTAAACCCTAAGGTAATTACACTATATTTCGATCGTTATTCAAGGGTATCTAAGTACCCATATAAAGTAATTGAAAAGTGGCATTAATAACCGCTGGAAGATATAAATTAGGTACGATGGGACATACAAATTCAGAAGGATAAAATCATAAATAAATATATTTGCTTAGGGTATTTGAGGTAATTGTCAGTCAATGACGTTGCTACATAGGAATGCTTAAATACGTACCTGTATAAAATTAAAAATTACTCATACCTGCAAATGCAGACATTTATCATCAAACGTGAGCGTGCCTCGTCAGAAATCAAACCCACGCATCCCGGTTGGTCGGGCCCTCAATCCTTTTATACTCGCACACTATTATGACTTCAAGTTGATTATCCCAAACTGAGACCTTGCTTTCGGAAAAGGGTACAAATATCTCAAAATGTTTTTAGTTTTAAATCCAAATAAAATTATTTAATTTGCAATTTTCGCTAAAAATGTATACGTATTATGGCGTGACAGAACAGGAAAAAGAGTGCGCTATGAATGAATTGGACTAACCGATAGCCAAAAGCCCCCAAAGATATCCAATAAATTAAATAATTAAATAAATTGATTAAACTAATTTATTTTGATTTCAGTATGAATTTCCGCAAAGTAACGCCTTCCTCTATCAATTTGTTTTAAGAATATATCTGTATTGTCTTGTAGAGATAGCTTGGTTTGGCGATAAGATCGCCTTTTGTGTACTATAAACTATAATAATATACTCTTGTCAATACTTAATTGTATTATTTTGTAATAAGTTTAATTGTGCACAATAAAGAGTTTGTGGCGTGAAAACTGACACATTTAATATTCATAAATGTAATAAGTAGTTTTTTGTTAATTTAAATAGTTATTAATTAAACCTTAGATCTTTCTAAAATAAACAAAATTAAAAGGTAAAACGCTAGCGCTTATGCGTGGACCAAGGCGCACAAGTTTTTTTGTTATAAAGTTAGTCTTGACCCGACGATCGGCCAATGCTTGCGCGCACCGCTTACTATAATATATTTGCTTAGCTGTTATTCGTATGCTTATACTTTTTGGCTAACTTTCTGTGTAACTGCGTAGCGCTTTCTTTTCTCTTTGTGTAAATGTGTAGTGTATTGTTAACTGTTAATGTATTGTTTGTGCGAGTAAACTGGTGTCGGACATCTCATCTTTTATTCAACCACCACGAAAACTTGGATCACACCACAAGTTCATTCGTTCATTATGTTTTTAAACTAACCGACTCGGGGAACTTCTTTTACTTGTCACTCAATACTCTCTGCCTATTTTGCAAGGAAAGTTGGTATTTATTTATAATATTTAAGGTGTTTGTTCAACTGTTTCTCTATATTCCGGATTAAAGTTGTTTGGTCGTTTTATACTGAGTGTTATTATGTGTGCAATTTCCTAACTACAAAACTTACGATTGGGAAAAAATTGCAACATAATTTGTAAAACACATCCTACAAAACTCATAACGATTATTCGTTATGAGTTTATACTGAATCGAATTACGCGTTAATGAATTGCAACTCTATTATTTATAATTCGCCTTTTACCCCTCTTCCATTCGAATTTCTTTTATGAGCGGAATAAAAAGTATCCTTTGACCTTTCTCGTAACATAAAGTACCAACTTGCCAAATTTCGTTATGATCGGTTCAGTTCAGTCGGCGTGTATATCGCTCATGACACCGATAGACAAAAATTCTATAAACATATTTTGTATTTCTGTCCCTTATTAGTAACTTGCACCTATTTATTAACCGACTTCAAAAACGGAGGAGATTCTCAATTTGAGAATGTTTTTTTTTGTATTTGTTAACTCCGTCAGTAGTCAACCACGTTTGAAGGTTCCTTTTTGGAAAAAATAGGTCATGATTTCGAAGTGGTCCCATATAAATTATTGAATTTTTGTGATTACATTGAGTGAAATTAGTCAATTTTGGTGGCATTTTGTACAATTTTGTTCAGTGAATGTGCACAAATGTAATAATCTTGAAGAAATTAGCGTATCGTGTATTTTCTCGTTGCCAGCAAATCTCAATAAATGAGCTTGAGTAATGAGGTCACCGCTTTACCCAAGACCCTGACATGACTAATTATTTATTATTGAATCCCAATTTTAGTAAATTTGATACAAATTTTTACTTGACTAATAGCAATATACTAACGTGAATGCTAAAATCTGAAGAAAGAAAGAAGAATGTTAATAAAATTAATTTAGGAACCATTGGCTTTTGACAGAAGAATTATCGCGACATAGTACACCATGTATCTAATAATTGGGCTTGGCTACTTGTAGTTTTATTGCGCTTTATTATTGTAGATATCTTCAATATCACCTTTCTAAAGAATTCACTCTTCTACTGTTTTATAATAAGTAATAAGTAAAAATTAATAGTTTAGTGTCGAGCTAACTTTAGTTGATAATGTAACTTTATTTCTACCTGTGTTTATTTCAACAAAATTATCTCTAGTCAAATTAAGTAATAACATTAAAATTACGAGCAACGTAAGCAAACATTGAACGAGATTCATTTAATGCAATCTGCATACATTATTTCCCAAAGGTATTGGATAATGTAGGAACGTAGTTAACAAATTATGATTTGGTTATGAGCGTACCTATGATTGTTGACGTATTTTTTTTAAATTATATAAAAAAAGTATCTTTACGCCCATATCCATGAAGAGGTAGGCAAAGGCACAACCAGGGTACCCACGAGTAGCCGAAAATACTAAGTTCACAATGTGATAGGTGGCAAGCCTATCGCCAACCGACTACATATCCTATCCCGAGTAACATTTTTTTTATAAGAAAATTGGAAAAACCCAATTTTCTTTTTGTTGCCCGACCCAGGATTCGAACCCGGGACCTCATGCATTTAAGTCCAACTACTGAACCGCTAGACCACAGAGGCGATAAAAAGTTATAATTAGGTTATGAGCCTTCTTGTGATTATTGACATATTTTTTTATGTGAAAAGACAGAGAACAAGCACACTACTCCTGATGCTAATAAATGGCTGTGGTGTGACCCTGTGGCTATGGTGTTAATCCTAATATGCAAAGCTATCGGCTACCTTATCCCCCGGATCAGTAGGGTTACTCTTGAAGCTCGTTTCATTGATGATTTATTTTGGAAATCGGAGTCAAAAATAATTTATTATTATTTATAGCTAAATGTCAATAAGCCCCTAGGACTGTTTTTAAAAATACCCAAAATTATATATAAAATACACACACACAATTCTAATTTCCGATTCGCATGATATCGAGATTCCAGAGTTATCCTACAGAACTCGACAGTATCACTCTACACTGTATATCTATATAATAAGACAAAATACAGACTAAGTTTCCTTGACGATTAGCGATAATCACCTATAAAAAACATAGATGTTACGGGTGCAACATTGTGCTGTTGCCAAAGTAGAAATCTGGCCGACTGTCCGATCCGAACCATGCCACTGTTCTAATGAAGCTAGTAAGGTAATGTTCACCTTACCAGCCAAATAGTTCTACCAGTTATCGACGTTATTCGACAGGTAATCGTTGGTAATGACCCATTTTAGCTACGATCATCTCTTACGAACTACTAGATGTAGAGGCAAATAGTTTATTCAACACAGGAGACAGGAGGAGGAAATTGAGATCTCAAGTTTCTATAGGTACCAACTATGTGGTCGATGGTACCAACGCAATGTTTAATATTCACTATGTGACATCTATTTATAATCACGTTTCTAACTATTAGACACAATTGTTTTTTGTTCAACAAGTGGACTGCCCCAGCTCCGCAAGGTTATGAAATATACATATAAACTTGCCTCTTCAATCACAAATTTAAAAAAAAAACCGCATCAAAATCAGTTGCGTAGTTTTAAAGATTTAAAAGCTTACAAAGGTGCATAGGGACAGAGAAAGAGACTTTGTTTTATACTATGTAGTAATATACATAGAATATTAGTCGTTACGAATGTGCTCCCTTACCGCATTCGTAACAGTGAAATCCGAGAAAGAGTGGACCGAATAGAAAGTAAAATGAGAAACAGCGTGCTCAGCTTGGTCGGTCATGTAAAAAGAAAGGCAAATGAAAGATTGACAAAGTGGATATACACTGCAAATATGGATGGATGTAAGTACCCGGGGAGACAAGACTGATAGTCCCCGATTGAATTATTCGAATATTATCCAAGGGTGATGTGAAAAGTGTCCGAAAAGGGAGAACGTTGATGAAGCCAGATGGGTCTGCAAGGATCGTAAGATTTGGCACTCTACAATCTTCGCCTTCCATGAAAGGGTTTTGGCATATTTGGATATGTATATAAAAGTTATGTATGTATGTTTGATAACTAATATCGGTTGCTTACGTATAAAAATTGTTTCATCCATATAATTGGAGCGCTCGTACCTACATGTTACACCAAATAACCGATAAACGGTGTTATTTCTTGCAACACGTGTCCACGTGGATGCTTGACCTGCTTTCTAGAACCAACTTGTGTGGGTGATCCTTGTGGTTAAATAAATGGACTTTGAAGGAGTTCATAGGCGAAGAGTATATATTTTTCCTTTCCTCCTGTATATTTTTATTTTTTTTACTTAAATCTACATACATGTATAAAAATCAATACCACTTTTCGTTGTAATTTTATAACTAAAGAACGGGCTCACCAATCTAAACCAAATGTTTAGGCTTCGTTCGGACTATTTATAGATGGTTTATGTGAAGTTTACATGAAAACGGTGTAGCGGTTCCTCATTTGTCACATTTTTTGTAACAAATTAATTCAATTAATGTGGGATCATATTGTCAATGGGTATTTTTCAGTCAAATTAAAACTTTTTTCAGATGTAGATTGTGCTGTCATATTAAAACTTATTTCAGTTGCTAAAATTTGCTTTTTGCTTTCAGTAAATAAAAATTAATCCTCATTTCCCGTGGTCATCCGATGACTGTTAAAGCTTGTCATCCCAACAAGTTTTAACGGATAGGCCAATATTGTTTTTTTTGCTGTCTTAGTTATTGTCAGGAAAAGGTTCTTGTGAAGAAAAATTGCAGGAAAAAACAAAGCTTTATTTTTTTCTATACCAATTCTTAAAACCCTGTTATTAATGTCAAGCTATACAAAGTAAAGTTCGGCTAGTCTTAGATCGATAAAATGACATTTGTTTTAATATTAATTTTATTTTAAGCTTAGCATATAAAACCATAATGTACGTTTTAAGTAAATAAGTATATTTTATATATATTTATTGATTTATTTTCTTACATTTTACAGGATTTTTATTTACACTACAAACTATTAACTGATTACAATTAATTATGATGTTGTGTAGTTCATAATTTTATACCGCCATCTATTCAAGTTCTTTAACATAAATTACATATTATGCCATGACAGTGCATGAAAAAGTTATAAAGTACTTAGATAGATGGCGCTAAAAACAAATAAAATACATTGCTCTGAATATTAGGTAATTCTTAATTATTTGTTACAATTCATGTTGCATATTTGCCGAAAAATAAGTTATTAAATATTTCAAACTTTAGAGTAGATATAAAGCTTTAAAAAAGCTCTTGTTTACATTTTAATGTGCCGCGTACCTCATCTGTAATTCTGACAAAGCTTGTGAGCCCCCAATGAGGTCAAGGAGATTTAGATCTTCCAGTATCTCGTTACCAATGGTAAGGACTGCAGTACTCAGGATATCAGTAACTTCAGTCTGAAAAAATAAAAGTACTTTAAATTTATGTACCATATAATTTTAACACAGCAAAATTGTAAGACGACTTCAATTTTCATATTAAGTTGTAGATAGCTACCTATAAGTAAACAACTGTCAACTACATATTTATAACATGAGTCTCAGTAGGTAGCTGGAGTATTATGTAGTTAGGTGAACAAGTACCTATCATTATAGTCTTATTAAGGAGGTAAGCTAGTTATTGAAAGCCAATATGCAAATTTAAATTAACTGTAGCGAAATGACCTAAATCGGGTAGCTTCGAACGGCCGCGAAGTTACAGAAAACAAATAGAAAGTCTTATTTAACTTTTTATTATATAATTTTAACTTTAATTATAAACTTTCACACCTTTTACTTTTCTCATAGTCTTCCAATAGTTTTGTACCCGTTTTGTACCTATTGATTGATGATGATGATGAGACTGATTCATATTCATCCCATTTTAAGGTAATGGCTCTAATGCAAATAATTCTAAATAATTCCAAAATTGTATCACTAACCTCGAAGAATTCCAGCAGCTCGGGTATCAAAATGCTCAGAAACTCGGAGACAAAGGCACTGCTTACGTCATTCCCAAACATTCCAGAAAGAGTTGGCTGATAAAAAAAAGATTATCCTCACAAATAAAAAAAATAGACAAGAATTGTATACAAATTGCTCTGTCACTGACTATACTCTGACAAAAGAGCTACTGAGGATTTAATCCGTGCGTTGAAGTACATAATTATTAATTTCCTTTTTGTCGATTACGTTTTTATATGTTTAGTTCGATTTAATTTTGTCACAGAAAAATCATTATGTATTATTTACAAAAAGGTCAAAATTAAACGAAAACTAATTTTAAAATCTTGCTTCGCATTTCTTACTACACTTAAATTTACCTACTTCTATTTTATTATACCTAGTCTTGCCATAAATATTGTAATAAAGAAAAAAAATAT